>QFEV01000601.1:3242-24264 GCA_003316405.1 Thelephora aurantiotincta
GAGAGCTAAATCAAGAGGAGGCAGTTCGACTCCGACGAGATACAACACAAACTCTAACGTACGCGTGTGCACCATTGAGTGCGAAGAGAGCAAAAAAAGACAAACGACCTGACGGGCATGGCGAAAAGTCAACCTTGCCTGCGAGCGACAAAGACGACGGGTTGTGGGTAAGGCGTCTGGCCTGTAAGTGAAGGGCGGATGGTAGGGCTAGCCTAGGAAAACCCGGCTCAAATACAGCCTTTGGTTATACATCCTGCGGATGGTACCACCAGAGGTGAGTTATATCGGTGTTTCATGTCGCATGAAGAGAGATGATGAGGCCCAGGGCAAAAGTGTTGACTCCAAACCTGCAGAGGGAAGATGAAACTGCGGAGGGGTCGTATATTGGCTGGTATGATCCGAGCTCGAGTACGTTTTGAATAACGGCGGCGATCCTAAGCAGTGCCATCGATTGACGCCCGAATTAACACAGAGCAATTACATCAAAACGCGCTCCGCCCGAAAGTATGAACTCACCCGGTTTTCTTGTAACAACTGATGACACGTTGAGAGGTTGTCGTGGGCATCGGTATCGGCGCTGGTGGATGCGGGACGGACTCTGGCGCAGACAGGCACAGGGGGACCACGATCCAACCGCACGGGGGAAAGAGGATAACCCGGGTGGCAAGCAAGCCCGACCTCCAATTACAATCACCATCGTGAAGACTAGTTTGAGCGTTGGGGGGTACTGTGAATGCAGGGATAGAACGGAGAGGTCAGGTCGCCGAGGCAGCAGGCAGGGGACATGGTAATCCAGGGCCAACCAGAGGTCTCCGTGTGACGCTAACTTGGTCCACACCAATTATTCACTGAGAGTGACCCCTTCCAATCCCATTTTGCAACCCTGGGGGTGGGGGAGAATAGCAACTCGAGAAAAGAGCGAAAGTGATCCGGGCGGACTGGTGATTTGCGATCATGAGCTCATTGCCCTCAACCACACTTCCCGCTGGCCGACCTCCGCCCTCCACCTGTCCAGACGATGCTTTCTGTGTTTCCAGCCGAGATCTTGCTGGAAGTTATTCAGTGGCTTCCCTTCGCGACCATCGCTTCGTTGTCCGTCCTATCTAAATCATGGGCGGTGTTCGTGGACGAGAACGAATCCCCAATATACCACAGCGCCTCAAGGCGATACGGCTTTGCTCCAAAGGATGGGTTTGACGCTCCTCCCCCTCCGCAAGGCTGGAAGGTTTGGTGTAAGTGTTCCATGACGCTCTCTCGTTGGCCGCATACCAACAAGCCTTCAGTCATCAACAAGCTCCAGATCGAACTCCGGTGGATGGGAAAGCTCCCCGGAAATCCCTACCGGATCAGAGTCTCCGAAAAAACGGGATATTTTCACAGAATCAAGGTTGACGAAGAGGGTGGATACGTGATCAACACATTCACCAATGGCGGACTTGTTGTTTCGGACATTCATGACCACAGGATATTGTGGTCATTGGACGAGGTATTTCGAACTCCCTGACCTACCCCTACGCCGCTTAATTCTTGTGGATATGCCAGGAGTTCTGTGAAATGTGGGTTCACTGTGAATACGACGAGGGGTATATTGTCTTCAACCGCTTCGGCAACCAAAAAGAAATCTGGAGGCGAAGGATAGATGTCCTTGACATTCCGAACGATGCGTGGCCATCGGGGCTGCACAACAAGCCGGATTCACGTATGATACAGGCCAATCTCGTCGCTCAAGATCGGTACCTTGATACTACCCGCGGCCGGGATCCCGACCATCTTCGCGGACAATTTGTCCCCTGGGCACGCCTCCGAATTCCCGAAAACGGCCGCGCGTTCAAGCTCACGCGGAGGACCTTGCTGGTATCCAGCAGTTGGAAAGCGTTCCTTTACGATGTCGAAAAAGCGGAACTCCAGCAAACTATCGAAGTGCAGATTCTGGGACAGCTCCGATACGTTGACCTCAGCGAACAACACATATTCATCGTAGGCAGTCACACACTCAACATATATGATCGGGGGAACGGTTCATGCGTTCTGAGCGTCCCTGCTGGGAGACAGTCTTTTGATTTCTATGCTAGCCCGGAAAATCAGTGGAGGCGCGGGGAGAGCATTTTCAATCATGGCGAATTAAATTTTCAACGGTCTTGGCCTCGAAACCAGGGCCAGAGAGAGGACTATTTTAATGCTGGTGTGTGGCCCAGGATTCTCACTTTTTCGCCTATCGCAGACAAGCTGACGTCACTGAGTCAAGTTCACGTCTCATCCTGTGGAAAGCATCTGGCGATCATGTCGCTGAGCAACAGAATCATCCTCGTTCAAAACTTTTGGAGACTCTTCCGCACATCCCCTTCTTCCCCCCAAACCCCCGCCCCATCCCCAGTGGTAGTGCTCCACCAGATCTCGAAACAAATCGATTTTTACACTGATCAACCGTCGTTGGAAATGGAGGGCTACCTTGCCTATGACCGCGGGAAGGTCGCCCTCGTCGGCATCCATGGCATATACGTCTTGGTACTGGATTCCATCCTCGACCAGTTGGAGGAAATCGATCCCCCACCGAGGGACCTCCCCTTGGAATGTATGCAACCGGCATCGTCAGAACACAAGCCGTCTTGGCCGAACCTTCGGCTACGCGAAGTGCAATTTGACGATCCAAAGATGATAAATACGGACATGGTTTCGTGTCTACAGCTGACGGAAACCAAACTTTACCTTTCTGTGTTGTCTGTTGGTGCCCTGGATGGATGGGCCGAAAACATGTGGTGCTATGATTTCTCACCATCACCATCGCCCACGTAGGTTTCTAGATTGTGTTCGCCGGAAGCAAACTGACTCATTTTAAACAGCGCTCGCGGCCTCCTGGTGGAGGTTTGAAATGGTAGGGGATACATGGTCAGGTGGGGGACCTGGGGCCAGTACTCGTGGCCTCGTCCATCGTTGCAGAGGCTTTGTGGGATTCACATCAGCTGCTTCGCGACCCGGCTAGGTTACAAGCAGGTTACAAAAAACACATTCCCGTTGGAGAACGATCTCGACGAGCGCAGTGCCCTTTCTCCATCTCTTGCGGGTGTATTGTATTGATAGTGTAGCCAAATAAACGTTTTGTTGCCGGGCCAGTACCTTACGACGATAAAAGCACGCCATCCGCTGGCTCCTAGGTGTTCGTAACCTAAAGGAAGCGCAGCAGGATTTACAGCGCTGTAACTTAAGCGTAACCCGTCTCCCGCCTCGTTCCTCAACGCATCCCGTATCCCCAGGCCTCCCTCTCTCGACCATGCAACTCAAGCCGTTTGATAAAATCTGGCCACAGCACATCGACTACTCTAAACAGATCGTCGAGGTACCGGGCACGAGCAAGCCCGGAGGAACGCGTACGCTTGCTTCCCCACATCGTGTTGCGAACTGAAGTCCCCTCATTGTTTCTTTGGTTTGCATTCATTGGACGCGGATAGCTGCATATCGCGGTGGTGCGTGCCGAAACCAGAATCTTCTGTTGTTCTATTGTATCGATCCGTTCTGCACCCGCAGCGTTCTTGAAGCAGACTTCTCTCCGGGATCCCAAAAGCTTCCAAACCACGATCGAAATCTTCGAGCAAGGTCTCCAAACCGCCGGCAAGGACGCGCAATGTGTGGGCTATCGCCCAAAAGTCTCCGACGAACCCTTAAAGTTCGCCGACCACTTCTTATGGCAAACTTACGGCGGAGTCGACACCAGACGCAAGCACCTCGGCAGCGCGATTCAAGGTCTCTTCAATTCCGGTGACGCCCTGGCTGTCGGTGGATTGGAGACGGTTGCCCTCTGGAGCATGAATATTCCAGGTAAGCGTGGCTTCTTTTCATTTCGGATCGCCGAAGCGCGCCGATATAAAGAGAGTTACTGGTATCTGATGCAATGCGGTGGGATTCAGAGTGGCGAATCATCGACCTTGCTGTGAGCCTATACGGGAAGGTGCTTGTGCCGTTGTACGACAATTTTGGGCCAGATTCAATTGGTGGGTCTGACCCTATCCGTTTCTTCGCCCGGCTTTCGAACATTAAACCCCCAATGCGACCCCGCAGAATACATGTAAGGTCGCGTTCAGCACACCTTCTGCGGTTATTTATAACGTAAAATTCGCCCAGTCTTGGTCATGCAGACATATCCCTCCTCTTCCTTCAACCCTGGGGACTCGCAACTGTCCTAGATGCCGCACACAAGCTCCCAGCCCTCAAAACGATCGTCATCGTTGGAGCCCTCCACACCGAGGCGAAGAACATCCTTGGACTGTGGTCTAAGCAGAACAATATAAAAGTCTTCGAGTTGACAGAGCGTATGTCGATGTTGCTCTCTTCGAGCATAATAATGGGGGGCTGATAACACCGTACCATCAAGTTGAGGAAATTGGTGCCAAGAACCCACTACCGCCTCCCACGGTAACGGCGGACACTGTTGCTACGATCTGTTACACGTCTGTGGGTACAATTCGGCGCGTCCTTGTGGTATTTCATTGATTCCTGTCGAGAAAGGGGACGACTGGAAACCCGAAGGGTGCTGTCATAACTCAAGGAGCCTTAGCCGTCAGCACGTACGGATGTCTCTCCGGTTTCGATATTCCACCATCGGAAGTTATTACCCTCTTGTCTTACCTGCCACTCGCACATATCTACGAGGTACTGTCTCATTCGCTATCAATCGCCTTCCGATATCGCTGAGGGCGCGGTTGCATTTCAGCGATCCGCAGAATTGATCGTTTTGGCTGAGGGAGGTCGGATCGGCTACTACTCTGGTTCCCCTCTCCGAATCATCGAAGATTTGGGGGTTCTCAAGCCCAACTTCTTTCCATCTGTTCCAAGATTGTTAAACAGGATTTACCAGACCGTTATGGCCGCTGCGAACACTCCTGGCTTCAAGGGTGCTTTGTTGAGGCGGGCGATCCACGCCAAGCTTGAGAATCTTGAAGCAACTGGCGTCGACACCCACCCGCTCTGGGACCGTCTCGTTTTCAAGAAGGTGCGCGTCTCCTTGTTTCTCACAATTTGGTACTAAGATCGGATATCAAAGGTTCGACAACTGCTCGGTGGAAACATTATGCTCATAGCCTCCGGTTCAGCCCCGCTGAACCCGAAGGTATTCAATTTCCTGCGTATCGTTTTCTCTTGCGCAGTCATCGAGGGGTATGGAGCGACCGAGACCTGTGCGACGTGCTTGCGTTTGGCTCCTGGCGACCCAACCGGCCCGGGTCGTGTTGGATTTCCCCTACCATGCAATGAAGCAAAGCTGATTGATGTCCCGAGCATGGGGTATAGCGTGGAGGATAAGCCATTCCCCAGGGGTGAGCTGTTAATTCGGGGTGATAGCACTTTTACGAGGTACCACAAGAGTGAGTCTTCGCCACGAGTTCCGAATCAGGTGTCGGATATCCTAAGACGTTTCCGCTACCTGCAGACCCTGAGGGTACCAAAGAAACGAAGGATGACGAAGGCTGGGTCCGCACCGGTGATGTTGCCGTCATTGACGAGTGCGGGAGATTCCAAATCATCGACCGTGTTAAGGTGAGCCTTCGTAGCCCGACTTGGACAAGTCCGATACTGAACTCCAAATTCCTCACAGAACATCATGAAGTTGTCACAAGGAGAGTACGTCGCCCCGGAACGTATAGAAAATATCTTATCCGCCGCACCAATTATCGCCCAAATCTTCGTATACGGACACTCCCTCCAATCGTTCCTCCTTGCCGTTGTCATCCCTGACCCAATCAACCTCGCGAAGATCGCGTCTCCCATTCTCGGAAAGGAGATCACCGAGACGGATACTGCCGCGTTGGATGAGGCCGTGAAAGACGAGAGGGTAGTCAAGGCGATCCTTGATATCCTGACCAAAGAAAGTACGAGGAATGGGTTGAAGGGATACGAATGCGTCAAGCGGATTCACGTCTCGAACGAGTTGTTCTCAGTAGAGAACGGCACTTTGACTCCTACGTTCAAGATCAAGCGGAAGGACGCCACTGCGAAGTACCAGAAGGAGCTGGACGCACTATACGCGCTCGGAGAGCCACAGGCTGTCAACGGCACGAAGCTTTGACAGTCCGTTTCTCCTTTAATCGCCTCGCTCGGAGTTTGTTTTCCTGCGATTTTCTGTATTTTTTTTTTTTCATTTATTGCCTTTGTTCCCCTGCTTCGCGCGTTCCCGTATATGTACATGTTAGAGTAGGTTCGTCTGATATCAGTGAGCGTGCTGCAGAACGTGTCGACGGTCCCGGTCATCCATCATGATCACAGGAATACCAATGGACGGGAATGGAGCGAAAATGCCGGTCACAGGTAATCGGAGATTCCTCTAGATTTGCGAGACACTAAATACCTCCATCAGGGCCTTGGACGCCAAAATTGTACTCTGGAAATCGGTAAATTACACCCGACGGCCAGGACATCGCCGGCCATGGGAGTCCCAAATTGAACAAGAAAGCTGACAAAAGCGGCCCTCGGTGGACGCCGTTGGTGCAACGAGAGGAATAAAAGGATGCTGATCATCCTGCCCATGGATGTTGGCTGTGGATTGTATGATTTTAAACCTACAGCCTTGTTGGTTTGGAGACGAGCGGGAGGATTAACATGGGTAAGGTGACAGGGTCAAGAGTTAGTAGTCAAATAAATTCGATGTTCCGCATGACCTGCACATTCTCTCAGGCTTCATGCACATAATCCCCGACTACACAGGTTCCCAGGTAGGGACACAGCATAGTGGAAGGGAAAGTTAAGTTCGTGCCCGTTCGAGTATTAACTTAGCGGAAGGATCGTTCACCCAGCCCACACTTGAATCTCCTCGACGAGGGTGACCCGGGCAATTGTTGACCGAAACGCACCTGGCCCATCATCTTCTCGTTCCAGGCGGCGAGGTCGGTACCACCCACGTCTTTCATCAATCCTTCCCGACTCCCTCGTTGACCTGGGAATGTACAAAGATGAACAGCCCGTTGGCGAACCTTCTGTTCGTCGCGAGAACTTCACATTGATGCTTCGGTCTCGTGGAAGAAGGATACCTGCAACCTCTGTGGCTGCACTGTTCTCAGAAGATGACCTAGGGTCCTCACATATCGTTGGGGGCACGATCTTGACCTGAGAATACGCTAGACCGAGGGTTAATGGTCCCGTGAAGGGTATTGGGGCAACAGGATTAAGGGTAGGTGGAGGCCGCGTTAAGAATGAAGCCCGCGTTGGATCAGCTAGCAAGGGTCCTTCGGCGTGTAAATCAACCAATATTGAGTGTGATCCATCCGGCGCGCCAAACTCGTGACTGGGACTGTCCCTACTCCACGCTTCTTGAAGGATGGGATGGACACGCCCGCATTTCGTCCACCCCGGAAAGGACAGGCCCCCTATGCCGGAGGTTTGGGAATGATCAGTTCAGTAGAATTCCTACCATAGCCTTATAAACACCAAAAACATCTACTTTCCCGGTCAGAGGGACGCCGCGAGCTGGTCGTGACGCGAAGCGATCATGTGATCCCGTTAACATTTCGCGAGATCGCGCGTCACCGTACGCCTACTCCGAGTTCTCCTCCGCAACTTTGCGACAATCTACACCAATCCACCCAAAGTCAAGACCCACGAAACTCTCACATGAATTTTACCCTGACTACTAGCTGTTGACGAATCCCAATCATGATTGCAGACGTAACAAACGCGTCCACGTCGACCATGGGAAGCCACCGTCTGCTGTACCGCGGTGCACTGGAACTGCCAGACTCGTATATGGTCCTTGACGGCCTCAGTTTCACTCTCGCGCTTGATTCTGCGCCATCTACATCTGGAGAACGAGGGAATCTCGATGCGGCGTTGACGCCGAGCGGGAAGACCAAGCCGGACCTATTGGAAAACCCGCTGGCGCTGACACTCGAGAGTATGCGGGGACGACCGACGTTGCAGTTCCTGGGAACGACGAAGATTGCGGATATCCACGTAGATGGATCGTTCAACGCGAATGTGTAAGTCCTTATCCGACCGCCTACCCACCGCAGATCAGTCAGAGCTGCGGGCGAAAGACTTGGATACTGACCTCGATCATCCCTTCTGCGTTGCAGGTACATCCACCCACTGTCTACGCTAACTCAAGTCTATTTCGATAATCTCCTTTGCTCATCACCTGTCGACGTTGAGAGCGGCCGAACGGAATACGGCGTTCGCGTCGGGCTTGGAGATCAGGGTTCGTTCTGATCCTCGCTTTTTCTGCTTTGCTTGTCCGGCCCGAGGGGAAACTTGCGTATTTCATTCCGTGCACTTACCAAGGAACTATCGTAGATGTCCAAGGGACCTCAGAAATCTTGATCTATGGGCATCTGTCCTCCACCCAATCCAAACCGCGAGTTCAAGGGCCCCCAGAGCTATCGTTGGTAGCAGGGAGGATCGTACCTGCGCCTTCCATTCCACCACCGGTGATGAGACTACCCCGACCTGACGACCCGACACCGCGGAAACCTCCATTGGTGATCTTTGGAAAGAAAGCGGGGCAATCAGCACGAACTTCAAGTTCCAAAGTAAGAGAATCGGAAGCGGAGGATCCCTCCACGAAGCGTGGAAAAGAGACGATAAAAACACTCTCAAGGACCGGTAGCACGAAAAGTCTCGGAAGAAGCGCAAGCTTCAGAGTTCCGGACGATGTATTCGGTTCAACGCCGGTGGTCACTTCGACTTTGTCCGCAAAGAGTAAAGGAAAAGGAAAGATTGAGGGTCTCAGCAGCGAACAGTTCGAAACCCTGAACAAGGCGGTAAGTAGTGGCCGCGCCGCGTTCGTCTCTTGTTTTCGGGGGGGCGCTGATGGGTTCTGTGCTGCGCATTTGTCCGCGGTCACCAGGAGGTGAAAAAGTCGGCGGTGAAATTCTTGTCCAAGTACGGCATCACGAAGGACGATCCGGACTTTAAGGAAGTTTTCGGTTTCGTGTATCGCGGCGCTTCGTTCGCTCTCGTAAGTTTTACAAGCTTTTTGCATCTTTGTTGACATGAGCTGGACGCCAATCTCATTCACATCTCCTGGGCAGAGGACGTGCATGGGATCAGAGGTCATTAGCACAAACCTAATCGACAAGTGTACTGATATACACGCTCGGATGTACGTCCGAGGGGATGGCACCGTCGTCAAGTGACGTGGGAGGTGAAATAATTCACACCGCCTGTTGCTCGGGAAACAGCACTCCACTTTACCTGTATCCATCGTAACCTCACTCATTCACCGCGAAGCATCAACTTGAATATTTGTACGGAAAGGTAAACAGAGGGGAAGGAAGAATGGAAAATGGGCAGCATATATACTATGTACCAGACGAAGGTCGGTTCCTTGAAAATCAGGTTGCTCATCTCGTCCACCTTCAGATCACGGAAGCGCTCTCCCACTCTTGAGCGCGTCCACGATGGAAGACTTGATTGTTCCAGATAAGTGGAGAGAATAAATTGCCTCGTAACATTCCTTGTTCTGTTGGGAACAGAGGAGTCAGAACGAGGTGAGAGGGCAAGGAAACAGCAGACGGACGGAGAAAGTTTTAGCAAAGGTTGGACGGGTCGCCAAGAGCTGACAATAAGCGACGAACTTCTGGGAGACGTCCTCCCTCCTGAACCCTCTGTGTTCGGTGAGGATCCAATCCCTCATGAGCCAACAAATTATGGAGAGGTCGACGACAGTGAATTGATCTCCGAAGAAGTAGGGCCCACGGATCTGGCCGGCAAAGCATTGGAGATACTTGATCCATTCGTTGAGAGTAGCGGTCTGGAGTTCACGGGTCTGAGCGTGGAAGATGCGGAAGTAGCCAGGGACAATGAACTTGTTGATGTAGTCGACCCAGATCCTTGCTTGAGCAGCGAGATAGGGATCAGTGGGTATCAAATGAGGTTCGTGGTGGGGATAGACATCTTCGAGGAACTCGAGGATGATCTGAGAGTCGTGAAGCGGTCTCCCCTGATGGGTGAGAGCGGGGATTAGACCTTTTGGATTGAGGGCTGTAGATCGGTTGTGGTCGTGAGAGCGGAAGGGAGGGAGTGATCAAGGTGAGATTTCCTTTTCGTGCTCGGGGTTCACTCACCCAGGAGGGCGGGATCCTTGTTGAAGGGATTGGTCTCGACGTATTTGTACGGGATTCCGCGTTCCTCGAGGGCCATCCAGCATTTCTGGGTGAAGGGGCAGAACTTGAAGAAGGGAAGGTGAACATCAGACGGGATGTCGGAGGTGAAGGGAGACGCACCCAACCGCCGTACAAGACGAGTTCGCAGTCTGCCTGGTGGGTTTTTACGGTCTCGTCTGCCTGGCCGGTGGCGCGAGGATGGAGGTGGAGGGCGTGGGACGCCATGGAGGCGAGGGAGGGCGAGGGGAGAGAGCTGAGGGGGTTGAGAAGTTTGCTGACTGAGCGGTCTCCGTCGGGTCAGATCATCCCGGCCACTGACTTTCAATCTTTCTTGGGCAAGCGCAGGGCACCGGAAATCTCCCCTGCCCTCCGCCGCAGACGATGCCGTGCACCCAGCCAGGCCATCCCAGCCAGGCCAGTCCAAGGTCACGCCGGGGTCGGTTCGGCCTGGGAGGGGATCAGCCTGATGTCGTCGCGAGTGTCCAATGCTACCGAACACGTGCATGCCCGGAAGCAACTCGCGTTAAAAACCAAATCGCCCGTCTCTCGATATCTTCTTGATTCCCAACCACAACCATCCCTCCTCCGCCCTCCCCTCGCTCGCCTTATCCTCTTTTCTCTTTTTTCTTCCTTTTTTCTCCGCCCATACCATACTCTCCTCCTAAATAAAATGGCACACCTCTCCAACTTCGTTTCCGCAGACGTCCTCTCCTCCCCCGTCTCGGACGCCGCTCCCTGGTCCCCTTCTCAAGACGCCCTCTTCTCCGCATATTCCCAATCGGACTATTCCCTCCCTCCATCTCCCCTTCCAACCTCCGTCCCAGATTCACCCCCCATGCAGCTCAAGTCGCGTCTCTCCCCAGACGGCTCCCCCGACCATGAACATCTTTGCATGCCCACCCATCAACTCTTCGATCTCCCCGTGACTCCAATTACCGGTCGTTCCCCATCCCCTTCCATGGGCGGAGAGCAACAGTCCTTCTCCGGGGGCGTTAAGCGCCAAGGCTCCTTCACGACAACCGGGACCCGCAAACCAAGGGAACGCATGAGCACCAAAGATTTTGTTCCCCCCGATGTCTCTGGTCTTAGCAAACGCGAGGCGCGTCTCGTCAAGAACCGTGCGGCCGCCTTCCTCAGTCGTCAAAGGAAAAGGGAGGAGTTTGAGCACATGGAAGTGTACGTCTTTCACCTTCATTTCTTACATAATTACGAATCTAATCTCCACGCTGTAGCCGGGTTGCGGAGCTCGAGCAAGAGAACGCTCGTCTCCTCGCCCTCGCCCGTGGGGAGGACTCGCCTGCGTTGTCTGAGATTGAGCAGCTCAAGGCCCAACTCGCTGCCGCGGAACAACGCACGCAGCAACTGAGCGCTCAGTTGGAGCAAGCTGAATCGCAGGCCTCCGCAGTCAAGATCGAGTCTATTGAACCCGAACTTCCTCCCTCTGTCTCCCGTTCTCCTCCCCTACACACAAACAAATCTGGCGCGGGCCTTGGTCTGATGGTAAGCGTTTTTCGCGCCTCCCTTCTTGTTCGGCCATCCCCGCACAAACTCTATTTCATGGGGTGCCACCTCCCTCCGGGGTCCCATCTCCATTTACCGAGCCATCCGTCAGTTTCAGATTTGCTAACGCCCGTGTCCAAACCAAGGTTCTTCTTTGTGCCCTTCCCTCCCTTCTCTCTGTCCCCACCCAATCCAATGTCCCATCAAGATTTTCGTTCCCTCCCTCCGACCAGTCTCTTCCGTCTCTCGGTTCCTACAGCTCCTTCGACCTCAACTCGCTGATTTCTGGAGATCAGCACGACTGGTCAATGTCTAACGCGATGGACTTGGACTTTGATATGAATAGCGATGGTCCCGTGCGCTTCACTCAATCCCTTCCCATCTCCGCTGCGATCAACGGTGGGAAACTTGAGTTGGGCGATCAGTCATTGGATATCTCGTTTGATGCTATCTCATCAGAGGACGGCAAAATTCGTGTTCGCATTCATCCCCCTGCAGCTGCTTCAGGGTCATCTAGCTCCATTTCCTCTCTTCCCTCCACCCCCGGATCCCTTTCACCCATCCACAACTCCATCAAGTCAGAGTCAGAGGACCCTTTCTTGGGCATCGGCGGGTTTGATTTTGGGAGCGAGCTCGGTCTCGAACACGATGTGTCGGGGGGCAGGAAACGAATCAGGATCGCCTTGAAGAACATGCCAGGAGAGGGTAGTGAGGGTGGTGAATGGGAAGTTGAAGTGTGCTGAACACGTCGTTCTTCATCACATACCGGCCAGGAGACCGGTGGGTGATGGTTATGGTTTTCTGTTTCGTATGCTTCTCAGTTCTATTTTTCCCTCGACGGTCCTCTTCCTATATTACCTCAGATCCAACACCACTCCACAACAAACACACGATTCCGCCGTCCGTTCCTTCGGCTGACCACAGTCATTCATTGTATGCCCACCCCTCACTTTGTCGTGTTGCCTCTATCGTACTCTACATTTGCTATCACCTGCATCCCCCGTTGTTTAGTGTTCTAATAGCCTTTTGGATGACCCTTTGCGATTTTCGTGTAAAAGAAAAAACCAATATTCGTGACCATTCCAACGTACATAACCTCTCTGTTTGGGCTGGTGTTGTTTTACATTATCCTCTTCTCGTGTTTCTTGCCTCCCGTCTCGCTTTCTGATATTACTGCATTCCAACTCATACCCTAAAAGCTACCATCGATACACTTATAGATACGAACGCGCTGTCTCTTGCTTTCTACTTCCTTTCGCCCATCTGTCGGTATCGATATCCCCTCCGCCCTCAAGCGGAGTAATCCGATTCCCCTTGTATTGACCTCCGGCATCTGCACATGAAATGACATAACCAATACATACCCCACGCGCCTGATGGGTTCTTGCGGCACATCTCAAAAGTCCGTCCGTTCGGCGTGGCGCGGGGTCTGGGGAGAGAAGGGTTTGAATGGATCGCTCATAGTGCGTTGTTTGCTGATCACGGGGAACGACGAAACGGGCTAGAGCGAGTGGAATATGTAGAGTCCCCAAAGCTTTTTTTGTGTTCTTCATTCCTTCCCCTTCCGTTTCCCTTCTTACTTTGTGACCCCGAACTGCACACCAATCACATTGCGTCATGATCAGCGGACCGACCGAGGGAGGGGGAACTTGACAGAAGGTGAAAGATAGACCACGTTTACTGTAGAATAGGGGGCGTGCGTGTGCTGAACGAAGGACATCCCTCCCCGCTTCGCGTTCTATGATGATCGCCGGTGCTTTTGAAGGAGTGGGGGAGGCCTCCGTCGTCAGGAAGGACCGATCACCCGAACGGTGGGGGGGGGGGGGAAACCATCGACGAAGGTCGGGAACTCGTAGCTGTGAGCGACGGCGAAGTGGAGGAAGGGGGAGCGAGTATGGCAAGGCCACGGAAGGGACGATTGTTTACGTTGCTTACCATCAAATCTACGTTTACGCAAAGGAAAGGGAGACAAGAGGGACCCCAAGAACAGAGAACGCCTTTGGGAGGCCGAGAAGAGTGATCGGTCGTCAGCCGCCTCACCTAAAACCACGAAGCTGATACAACCGTTCATATGAAAACGGGCATGCAGCTAAGCGTCGTCCTTTCGAGAAACGTGTTCGTGCCTTGTTCTTTCCTTCTTCGCCCTCGTGTTGCCTCCCAAGTGATGCCTTATGTCCGTGCTCCGCAGATCAGCCTGTGCTTCAACCGGTACTTTCCTTGCCCCCAGTGCGCAACGAACGAGTGAGCGCACCAAACCTGGAACGCCCCAAGAAGAGAGAGTGGAAAGAACCCAAGCAGAGAGCGTCCACTCGCGGAGATCTGAGCACACGGGGGTAATGACACGGAGACACGCACGTCAAAGAAAGTGCTCCACGCTCCACCCTTGTTCGGGATCCCGGGTGATCGGGTCGTGGGGGGAGGCAAACCACTCAAATGAATGCGCAACGCAGAACCTGCAGCGGCCAACCCGTAAGGGGAGCGTGCAGATCCCCCGATCCAAAGGTCGATCCCTCCCCCAGTCCATTCCCGTTCTCCATCGTTCGATTCGGAGCATAGCCCTTGCCCTCCAAGGCGCCATAACCCGATATGCGGGTCGCATAACCAAATCGGCAGAGTGACGGACGGTGTTGTCCACGCGGTAACAATATAAAAAACGGAGATCCTTTCATCCGCGGCCTCAACCGATGTCGTGAAAAAAACCACTTCATATACATCGTTACATTGTTCCCCTTCAAGCGTTTTCGTTCCCTAGACCCAAGGCGTGCTGATGAGCAGAGGTGAAAAGTGGATGCTAGATCCCCTCCCCTTGGTTGTTCCGAAACGGAGCGGGAGGAAGGAGGGTGACAGGTATGGCTTATCGCCGTACCAGCGACACGATCTACAACGTGCAACCGGGGGGTGGTGTCCCAAAGGCAGCGACCTCGTAATCATGGGCGGAGCTTACGGCAGGTAGTTCCCCAGAATGTACGAAACGAGGACTCTTCACGTTATACCATCACAAGAAGAAAATATAGAACCAACACGTGCCTCTTGAATACCAACCGAGCACGTTCCTGTCCCACGATGGTGCAACGGAGGAGTGGTGGCGAGGATCACCATCGAGGCAATGTCAGGGGCGGAGGGGCGCGTCCAACTTACAATGGAGCACGGTCCACATCTAACGAGGGTTTGGGAGCCCTGAAAGTGCACCGGTATAATGGCGGAACCCATTCGTCGGAGGGAGGATAGCCGAGAAGTTCCTCTCGTAAACCGCCCAATCCGCGGTTCAGTATTTAGGGCGTGATATCCGCATGGTCCCACTCCCCATCGAGTTCTTTTTGTACGCGTGTGCCAGGTCGATCCCAGGGAGACAGAAGATATACATACCAGGATCTAGAGTGCGGTGTGGGTCAGGGAGCAACACAAACCCTTTCAGTGCTTTCGGCGTCTTTTGTGATTGTTTGGCGTGGGACGTGACAGAATGGGGCCGGCATCAAGGATCGGGTGGTCTGATCAGGCCGCGCCCCCCCTTGCGAGAACGAAAACGGAGAAGACGACCACGAGTTCCGGTGCGGGAACGTTGAAAACGGCTGGTTTCTTTCGTTGTTTTGCGTAAAAAACGGTCAAGGTGACTATGTCCGAGGCGTCAGGCATTAGCCTGTCCAATGTCCAGACCTACGTAGACTGCCTGTTGCGTTTCAGGTTTGAGGAGGGAGGTTTTGAGATGAGAGTCCGAGGCGTGGTGATTGTGGGGGGAGGTGGCACATCGAGGTCTGGTCCGTGAAGCGGGGCAGGAGCGAAAACTGAAACAGGGAGGATAATCCGAGTAGCCTCGATAAGAATCGTCAAGGAAATAAAGGCGTCGTTCGAGGTCCCTTTCAATCCTTTGAGAAACCTCTCGCATTCGAGGACAAAGGCGGCACCGCGTCTCGAGTCACGTGATGACGCACCTCCGTTATTCGCGGGACGAATGGCAGGAAGTTCAACGATCAAAGAGCTGACGGTGTGGACTCTAAAGCTTGTGCCGGGTATGGTCATGAAACCAGGGTGGTTCTCCCCCATTGAAGCGTCGATGCATATAAGATGGAAGAGGAGTTGAGGGGATTGTGCTCACCTTTCGGCGGTTGTCCTCTTTCTCGACTCCTGCTCTCCTTTTCCACGTCATCAGTCGCGGGATCGACAGACATTCTGCACAGATACACTTCTTTTCAAAAGAGAAACGCGATCTCCTCCACGATGAGTAACCAGCGAAACACCCTCTTGAAATTCTTTATCGCTCTCCTCTTGGCCACTGCAATATCAGGTCAGTGATCAAGTCCTGGACGAATGATTTGTTTACACAGGGGCCGTTCTGCTGTTTTCTAGCCATTCCTCAGACTAGAGACTTAGGATTGTTGCAGAACACAGGAACCCACCTGGGATGCACGGAGAACTGCAACGGTTATAACAAAGCTGTAAGCCATCGCGTCTAGATTCCGACGTCCGGAGGAGCTGACCTGTTCCACAGTTGGAAAGCAATGGAACAGACTACAGCCCTAACGCGAGTGGTACATTGTCGGTCACTACTGGGATGGCATTCATGGCAATGTTCCTTTGGACGCTCCTCAGTTTGTTGTAACCTCCACCCGCGGCACCGCAGGACTGTAGCCATTAGTTTTAATTTATCGTTGTCTGTAATGTTTCTTAATTGTACCTGGTAATAGCCAGAGACGTTGTCATGCCTCACCTCCCGTGCGATGATGTGGTGGGATCCGGACATAGCTGAGGATGTGGCACTTGTAGACGCTCAGGGGGAGCGGCACGAGTAGTGATCGATCATGCGGAACGTCCATTTGGATGTCATCTGGTCGTTCTGGGGGTTTCTGCCAATGGCAGTTCCCCCCCCCTAGCGGCGACCACCACCTGCACCCTTTCCCAGCTCCTTGACTGTGGTGTCGCAGCTATGAGACTGTTATACAGGCACAGGGCTCTGTCGATTGCCACTTCGAGTCTGCTGCTGGCCGAGTTCCTGTTCTTCCTCCTTGTCGCCCTTTCACTGCCGATTATCAGGTCGATATCCCTTCTGGCTGTGAATGGACACAGGCAGCCCGGTCAGCCGGTTACATCTGTCGCCGTCAAGTTGAGGTTTGGAGTATGGGGATTGTGTGCGTACAGGTGAGTTCGCCTCCCGTTGCCGTGGTCCAATATAGATATCGTGGTTGACTCAAACCATCCGTGCCTTCCACCGTACCCCCGCCTATGCTGCAGCGAGTTGGACAACATTAACTCGAACACTGGTGGTCTCTGTTTTGGACCGTCATTGGGTTACCAGATACCGGACTCGATCCTGCAAGCCACCGGATACCCAGCACTCGCCAAGATCATTCTTAAAGCGTTGATGGTGCTCCTCGTTCTCCATCCCATTATCGCGGGAATCTCGTTCATTGGGGCCATCACGTCCCTGTTCCTCGATTCCCGCGCGATGCACATCATCTCGTTAATCATCACCATCGTCAACACTTTCCTGAGCTCGATCATCCTTGCCATAGACATAGCCATCAATGTCGTTGCGAGAGACCGAGTCCCAGCGTTGACGGGGGGGAATTTTGATATGGTATGGGGAAACGGGGTGTGGTTGGTGCTCGTTGCTGTCTTTTTGTCTTGGTTGGGGGTGATCCTTCTCTCCGTCCCCGTTTGCGGATGCTGCGGTGTGAGCGATGCGTATCTCGCTTGGGAAGCGAAGAAGTTCAAGGAAAGGGGTTCCATCTCGTCCCAAATGATAGAGAAGTAAGATTTGTACTCCTCCGCTGATGAACTTTATCTGACATAGCGTAGACATGGGTGATACGAAGAACGGATTATACCCAACGAGGGTTAGACCCTCGTGATGGGGATAGCATATCTTGATGACCAGGTTATCCGTGTAGATCAGTACCAGGGCCGTGATTTGTGTTTATGAATGGCAACATACATACTTCGTGTCTGAGTCGATGGGTGACACGATATCTACCGTGGTTGAAGGAGGATGGGAGTGATTGTAGAAGTCTACGAGATGCAGATACTTTTAGCGAGGGTAAATGCAGCCGAGAACGCTTTCCCACCCTTTCAGCCGTTCGATCTCTCTCCTTCCATGCCGTTGATTGAAGTCCGTCCCATAATTTTGACCCTATGCCTGATCTTGGTTCCTCACAGGCTACGCTGTCCCTACGATAGATCATTGCCAACGACCGTCTGGGACGCAAGGGTACGCCACGTGCCACAATTCTTCCTCCTTGGTATCGGATCACAACTCATATCGTTCTCAAGTCCGAGTGAAGTGCAGCCCCGATGACACAGTCGGCGATCTCAAGAGACTTATCGCCGCCCAGACTGGAACAGACCCGTCCAAGATTCTCTTGAAGAAATGGTGCGCATGCATAACCTCGACTCTCCCTCGATGTTCACCGTATGTTGACCTGCTCATGTTAAACCTCCGTACAGGTACACTACCTTTAAAGACCACATCACCTTGGCTGATTATGAGATCCACGATGGGATGAGTTTGGAGATGTACTAGGTCGTGGTCGAACCGCCCGCGCCGACCGCGAAAATGTCCCAAGAACCCGCCTCGCTTTCTGAATCTTTCGCACCTACTACGATCTTGTAACACAGCCGTAATCAATTCCACCAAGCGAACGAGTGCCCTCTCGTCTTTCTGAATTTCATCATAATAGGATTTTCGAGATCGGGATTGCACCGCTCCTTGATTGACCTCTTGCGTCTTCAACTCCTCTTGACCAGCCGAAGTTGACGATCCGGTCGTGCGCCGCCGGTCGCCCGCGATATTCAATATTCATGCCACGCGCCCAGGCATAAAGATCGCACGAGATGGCGCCGGTGCCCAATCGGACGTAATGTAAGTCACCGTCCTCTTCCTCCACTTCCACCATGTTCCTCAGCGTCGGGGTGAGGAAAGTCTTCCTGTTTGCTCTTGTTCTTGGAGTGCTTGTGCCGCACGCATTGGCGGCCTTCGCTGTGTGCCAGACTGGTTGGGAATGGGTGAGTGATCTCCTCGCGTTTCCGGATTTCGAGACGATTCGACCTCCGGAGGGCGCAAACTGATCCTCTGCCCTCTACCCAGGCCAGCAACTCGAAATCGCAAAACCCTTGTGAAATCGCCGGCGCTTTGGAGGCAGCATGCGAAGGATACTGTGCGTTCGAGTCGGAGTCCCGCTTCCGCCTTAGCTCACGATCCTTCTACAGCTGTATACGAGTTAGGCCCCCTGCAGTCTGGAACGAACTATGTCACGCCTCAGAAGAACAGCAGCTCACAGAAGTGTCAGTGCAATACCGTAATGTACAGGTATAGAATGGCCAACCCTTCCCACGCGCCCGAGCAGTGTTGAATCGTCGAATCATACAGCCTGTATATGGCGTGCACTGGCTGTCAAAATGTCACCATGCAGTCTTGGACATTCTGGTCCCAGTATTGTTCCGAGGTTTACGTCACTCAGTACCCTCAAACCATCCCTGGGACCACCGCTGTCCCACACTGGGCTTTCCTGGACTATACCGTATGTGCTCGATGTCGGTGCTGTGGCACGACACCCCTTACAACTCACTTCCTTCGTATAGGTTGGAGATCAGTTCGATCCCACGAAAGCCAAGTCCGCCGGCGACACGCCAGAGACCCTTGCACCGGTTCCGACGACTATTTCGCTATCCAGCAGTTCTGGAAGTTCAAGTTCACTGTCGTTAACCTCGACGAGTCCGGCTAGCACGTCAACTGAAGGCATTCAGAACAACAACCAAGTGAACAGTAAATCGAACGTGGGTGCCATCGTTGGAGGTGTTATCGGCGGCCTTGCGGTTTTGGTGGCTGTTGGTGTTGGAGCTTGGATTATCATCCGTAGACGTGCGACCCCAAGAGAAGACAACCCACGCGAAGGGTGGGTCGAGAAGGATTATCTGGACCACCCTGAAACTATCGCCGGTACCGTCATGTCCGGGCATAGCAGACAACCCTCGCAGATGCGACTATACGTGAGCCTTTTCATCATTTCCCCCAGCCTGTATTCCGACCGAGTTGATAGGACCCGTCCGACCCAACCACCTTCCCCAATTACGGTGAGGAGTCAAGTGGGATACAGACGACCCCACCCAACAGGGGTCGATATACCGGTGCTGCAGAACTGTGAACACTTGAGGGAACTCCTTGGGACACTCACGATCGCTTCATGGGCCGGGTATACCTTTTTTTGCTGTGCTTTTTGTACCTCATAGGCCACTTCGTTGGCTGACGCGGTTGTAACGTTGCTCGTTGCCATTTCGTTGCGCGGTTTTGACTGGATCTCTGTATCTTATCTGCGAATGCTGACATCTGTTTATTTGGTTCTGTCCCCCGGCAGCCGTCCCTAGGACGGGAGACGTCAATCGATGTTTCTTACCATATAATAGGTCCTAGTCCTGCATAGTATGTCTATCCAAGTCCTCGGCGCCCGCGCAGTCGATGGAGTTATACACCAAGACTTTCCCATCGTCCTTGATTTACGGAACCAAGCGGGTGTTGCTGCCGCATCGTCGTCGCAATGAAATTTTTGGTCGGCACGGGAACCTCAATGACGTTTTTCATTGACTCCGGGACAAAGCTAAATATATTCCGCCGCTCAAGCTCGACACTTCATGACTCTGCGGACGCGCAAAGGCCTTGAACCACGACGTGCCACAAACTCGTCAGACGACGGGCGGGTTACATCAAATTGGCGGTGGAATCAAAGTGCCACAATTGTGAAGGGGTCGGAATGTATTTCGCGGAGGAAATGTACAGGCTGAGGCTCACGAATCATCTCATGACGATGGGCGCGCCGGTAGAGGTTCAAGCTTGTCTGGAAGTTTGGGCATCGATGTGTGGGGGTAGCACAGAGTTCACAGGTGCTCGCGATCTGGAATTCGTTCCCCTCACCATGTCCTGGGTCAACAAGGATTCGGTTAAACCAGGACTGTCTCTCCCGCATAAGCTGTCCTTCAAGGAGGCATGATGTCTTTTGGCAGCGCATTACGTAGCGTAAGGACATCGCAGGAGTTGTGTACCTTGGACCATGTTAAGAGCCTAAACAAACCTTCTCTTGCGATAGATCACTTTGAAGATAGCCACAACTTCACGTTGAGGATACAATCTCTCGACTCCGTAGTCGGGCCACACTCCGCTCTTTCCCGAGGGCGTCCATGATTTCTGCCACTCCAGGTCCAGTCTGCCAAGCAAGATTAACATTCAACGAGCCCGGTAACGTTCTTTCCACGCACCTTCATACCGCTCAACGCGTGCCTCAAAACTGTCATAAAGGTTTTGTGAACGACACCAAGGTCGCGAGCTGACTCGTGAAGGACAGCCGCAAGCTCATCCTCCTTCCAAGACTCTACCAATTCAAGTCTCAGGACGACATCGGTCAAGATTTTAACTGAGAGTTAAGACAGCCGAGCGACCAACATCAGCCAAAAGGTTC
>QFEV01000604.1:0-10739 GCA_003316405.1 Thelephora aurantiotincta
GATACACCTCGAGCGGTCTCTTTCACGATACAGGGTATGTTTTGTGAAGACATCTAGATCTGTGGATGAAGGTAGAATATTGGATCACTGCGAAGCTCCCCTTTTTCGCGTATCGACTGATAGAGCCAGTTTTAATGCAGCGGACGATGCACGCGAAATAATCCGTATCGGCGTACGATTCGTCGTTTGACGTGGAGACGGATGACGGCAAAGTCAGTTAAGAGGGCAATGGGTTTCCCGACGACCAGCGATGGAGCTCGATGAGGGAAGGGTGACCGTAATCGCCATCCGGTTCTTCAGCTTCGGGCCTCAGGGGCTCAAAGAAACGCCAACGAGCACATCAAAGAAACTATGCAAGTCTCGCCATCGATACCGTGAAGGAGCCTGAAGATATACCCCTTCGATGAACTCGAATCGGGTTTGGAAATAGGGGAGGTCGATGTGGCCAGCGGCGGACATTCCTCAAGGTCACCGGAAGGCACTGAAACCACATTCCAGACCTGGAGCAAATAAGCCGCATTTTTTCGGGTTGAGAGACGATGGACGGACCAAGCGAGGTTGACGGTGGGTGACGTGGCAAGGCGTAAGTTGCAGCGATCGTGAGAATCGACCGCCTCAATCGCATGGTTCATGATACACTCAGACTTGCGATAAGTACCACACGAAAGGAATTTCACGCGTAAAGATTACACAACAAACACCAGTTCGACAACTGTTTCGGTCTCAAGATCTGACACCAGCCGATTCGAGTATGGTCTCTACGCTTCCTCGTTTTTCCCGCTCTTCTTGTGCTCGATCCTGGGAAGGGCAGGGATCATCTCAGAGATCCATCCAATGATCTGAGGCGAGTAGATGGTAATCCTGACAGAGGGGGTTAGTAAACCTCGTCCATAGGGGCCATCAATCGCAACGAGACCGACCTGCACCCGGTAGCGGTCGTCTCGCAAATGGAACTAATATGCGCCTCGCTATTGGAGAACTTGCCCCTAATCTGGAAAGGACCCCAACCAAAGCCGACACCCCCGCTGGTGGCAGACGAATAGAAGTGGCTTTGGATCGAGGAGGTCTCCCCGTCGATCTCGAGGACGACGTTCGCAGCCAGTAGGAACGCTGTCAAAATCGACCAATCAGTTCTATACGATAGATCGTACAGTGTACAACCGAAGCACTCACAAGTAGGATACATCGAAAACAGTTCATATTTCTCGAGCTCTTCCTCACGTTGTTCGCGGGTGAGGGGGGGCGAGTCGCCTCCGTAACTGCGAGGATCCATCAACTGCGCTAGTTTTGCAGGACCTGGGCTAATACTGCAGGCAAAAGTCAGACTCCATTGACGGGCATGTGGCTCCAGTTTCACGTACAGGGATCCCTCTATAGGCCTCAACTGGTCGTTGGCAAATATCTCTCCTCTGAGCCAGGGACGTGTGATATCAACCCTCATGCATTCGAAAGACACCCTGATGAAAGATTGGGCCATCTGCCTCAAAGCATTCGCCGTTGCGTCGGAGTAAGAACCGCCCCCGCTAAGGTTCCACATGCCCCTGGATCCCCTGCCACCAAGGGAGTAGGAGTTCGATTCGAAGCTCTTGTCTGTTGCGGACCAACTGACGGAAGCGTCGGCCGTGATATATGTCCAGTAATCCGGCTCCCCCACATTTCCGTTTCCGTCCTTTCTAGTGGGGGCCGGAGGCGGAGGCGGGGCGCCAAGGGAAGTCGCCAAAGAGTTTATCAAGGACTCGGTGGGGGGCCTTTGTAAATCGGTGAGCGTCTTGGTATATTTCTCGATCTTAGACTTGTTGTCTGCAATTTGTCTCTTTAGTGCTCCACCCTCGTTGGTGAAGAATGCGCTTCGAGCTCTGATGGCATCTTGAATGAGCCTCTCAATGCCGACATCGTCCCAGGTTTCAAGTTTCTTCTTTATGGCGTCCTTCAGTCCGGTCATTTTGGTGACTGCCGACTGAATCTTCCCTCTGGAAGCAGGGTTCAGTTCTAACCCAAGTAGAGAGAACGAAGGACCTACTTGAGGGTAGCTTTCTCTGCGTCACTGCATAAAGAATGATTAACGAGAAGCGAACAATCGTCGATGGACGTACTCTTTTTTATTCCTAGAAGGGACAAACAAGGACATCATGATCTCGGAATAAACGTAAGCTTGTTAAAGGGTCAACGAGACGCACTGTTCCTCGACCAGGTCCTGATGCTCCTTCCAAGTCTTGAGGTATGCCTCGACTTCAGTATCAACCGTAGGGTCCTTGATCGACCTCGAGTCTTCTTTAGGGAACAATTCTGGTTTCTGTTGGAGTTTAAATAAAAGAGGGAGAACGGCTGGAAAGATACCCACCCTAGAGACCACGTCGAGAATAGCATTGATCTGCCGCAAGCGAGTTATCTTCCCTGTCAAAGAAACAATGTTTTCACTCTTGGAGGCCGCCCCGGCCTTCTGTTTCGCCAAAAGTGCCCTATGGGACGATTTGGGGTTGAGCTCGTAATTCACAGGGAAAAAGAAACCGACCAGTTCGAAGGGTCTAGGTGGACTTTCTGATATACAGAGGATTCATCGGCGACGATACTCTTACGCATACCTGCCTGCACAGAAGTTGTGGTTCAGCTATCACAAGATGTGTAACGTTGAGTGAGCCTTACCTTGCTGCGTTCAATCTGGGCCATAGCCGAGTTGATGTCGACGATCGCAAAGCTACTTTCCACTTCGTCCTTTTTACCGGTGGTAACCAAGTCCATCCAAGCAGCTTGGACCAAGCTACTGAACCTTCTGTAGTTTTCGTTGACCCACTTAGCGTACTGTTCACGAATGGCGGCCGGATCGTTCTTGAATTCGGGGTTCTCCTGGATTCGTCCGAGCGCGTCGTCATAGGCATCGGCAGTGTTTTTGACCACACGGGTGTATTGCTCGCTCTTCTCGCGGTATAAATTGACTCTGGTTTTGCCATCTGAATTTGGCACTTGCTCATTCAACCAGTTCTTAGCGTCCAAATAACGCTTTTCGACTTGGGTGAGCTGCACTTTATTTTCCATGCCGTGAATGGTCCCTGAACGATATGAATGATCTCAAGCCAGTCGGGAAGAGTACGGGGGAGGGTGGTGCTGACCGACTGCGGTGAGGTTGTTGAGTGCAGCTTCATAGCTCCCTGAGACGGACCGGTTGGTGGAGCCAAGCTGTATAGCTGACAGCGTAGGCATATCGTCGCACAGTCTTGCCTCGGCGAGCTGAACCTTCAGAGGCGTGTCGAACTGGTTGGGGTCCTCGGTTTCGATAAAATCCTGGGAATTGTGTCGGTTAGGAAATATTCTCTGCGTTAGAGACCGAGTGCTTACATTGAAGTTGATGACCTCGCCGGGAATCATCAGGGTAAAGAACTGTTCCGTGCCGGCGGGAATCATATTGCGAACGGCCTGCCTGATTTTCGTTGAGACTCCAGCAATAAGAGCAAGCTCTTCATCCGTTTGTTGCCTGATCTTGTGGGCAGCCATGGTGGGAGAGGGGAAGATGAGCTGATGCGGGGAAAACTGGAGAGAGGGAACCAGAGAAGGTTGGGCGAACTCTGTTCGGTGCAAGCCAGCTTTTATGGTTGGGGTAGGAGCGGATTAGATAATGTAGAGGACCGATGGTGGTAGGATCCATTCCTGAACGCCGTTCATCACGCCACCATTCTGCGGGTTCAAAGACTTCCGAGCGAGACATATGTCAGACAAAGCGGTTTTGGCCGATGATGCGACTGGTTCTGCGGGACAAAAAGGGAACGACTTGGAAGGAGAGGCCACCTATATCCGGGGGTGCTGAAGGCGCGGGGGAGAGATGGAGGGGACGCTGATCAGGAAAAACCCGTCGACGCGCTTACTCTGGAGGGAGCACCCAGGAAACCCCTGCTTTGAATGGCACAGACGTAGGTTCTATGGCCATTTTACACGTCGGAGGTCGTCAGTCGAGTCACATCCATCCACCGAGTTCATATCCCCCGGTTTCCGCTGCTTTCGCCCACACTTTCTTCCAAACATCCCATCGACCACATTCGACTCAACACCCTCAATCTCCCACCTGTTAGTATAACTTCATCAAACCTGATGGTAACGCCCGACTTTCCATACTCCCGGGGTGACAATCACGACCAGCCGGTTTGTTCGTTTTGTTCACTCCTCCGTCACCTAACGAAGCACCGAACCAAGCCGGACAACGACCACATACGCGTCTGTCACCCTGCGCATGTTACCTGTGTTATCTAGACACTATCTTTGTTTATCAAAGCCTCAACCTTGGATGCCGAAACATCAACGCGCGAGGCTGTCCCTTGACAAGATGACGAACCCGTTCCTCCATCGTGCGAGAGGTTTTGTTGGTCAGCGAACAAGTTATCGCACTGGTTGGCTGGCTCGGATGTGGGGCGAGTACGACATGGGGGAGGGAGGCGACGAGCGCCATTTCGGGTCCGTTTCGCGCAGACATTTTGTACGAAATCTGTCTGGGTCATCCAAGAGTGATCCGTACCAGTCCCCGCCATCTCTCCCACCCCGCCCCCTAGATGAGCCTTCCCAAAGAGGCGCTCGATGAGATCCTCAGCTATCCCACTGACATTCACGATAAGTGGTCGCCCCGAGATTTCTCTTTGGTCGCAAAATCGTGGGTACACCCGAGCCGCAGGCACCTTTCGAAACCGTCACAATCAGAGGAGAGACCCGCCGCTCGTGGGTGAAAAACATATTTCCTGCGAACTCTGGGTTGCTATACCACATCCATTCGTTAACCTACGTTTTCCGCCATTCTGGCAGGGGGGTGTCGCCTGGTTTCGGGCCGTGACACCCTGCGGGAACATTTCCCGTCCCTCCATCACCTTCGGACCCTCACTCTGCTCAATCTACATCAAATTGGCTGTTTCCAAGGAGGTCAAGATGTTCACAGCTTTCCGGTACACTCCCTGTTACGATTGTCCCTCGACCGTTGCGAGTTCTCGATCAGCGCATTCGCTACTCAAGACTCATCGGTTAGCTGTCTCAACGATGAGGTGGACCACCTGCCCGCCCCCTCCTTCGCGCCGGGTAATGAGACAACTTCATGTCTCCGGCTTCTATATACCCGGATACTTTGTTTTCTACGATCAGTTGGAGGAACTCGGGCTAATGTGTGAAGAGATCATCCTTCCCAGTTGATGGGAATCCTCCACCTTTTTGGGGAAAATGCCATGCGTCTGAGATTTGTCCGCTGCTCCCCGAATCGTACGTTTATCGCACCACACGAGACTCGCCAACTCAAACCCCTGCAGGCAATGTTGGAGACGGGTCTACGACCCTGTCTCGCTGCCCCAAACTCCAGGAGCTAGAGTTACCCGTGACGTATCCGGGGACTATCGAACCAAACATCCTTTCCTCCATCACCTCAACGTCCCGTGTAACATAGGTATATCCTACCTCTAGCACAATAAACCGGATCAAAATCAAAAACCCTCAACGTCCCTTCGAAAAGTCATGATGGTGTACGAGGATTCCTCGTCGTCCAGTGTCGGTTGGACAGCCTTCGATGACCCCTCGTGCCGGCTGGCCGATAAATTGAGGTCGAAGGAGCTGGAAGTAGATTTTAAATTCGATTTTTGAAACGCGGGGGCCGTGGAAATGATTGGGAGACGATTGTGAAATTGCTCCCGTGGTTTGGAGAGAAGGGACAATGAGAATTATTCATGTCGGTAGCGGCGGGAGCGAGAGCGTTATCTACTCTTCCAACCTGAGATATTGATAAAGGAACTCGAAGCTTGTCACCTTTCGGCACTCGTCCGAGTTATCCGTTAGCCTCCCGGCACAGGATTGATCGCCATATGTTCTGATCACGATGAGTATCAAGGTCAATGCCAAACTGTGACGGTGGTGGAAAACTTCCCATGATTCGTTCTGTGCCCCCGCTACCGGGTATTCAACAGTCTTGGCCCGCTGGTCGTCTCGTAACAATGCAGCTCGCCGCCAGTGCCATTTTGTACAGGAACAAAGCCGCAGTCGGGGATGCGCTCGCGCTCGAGATTCAAGTAGGCACGCATACTACGGTACCAGCGGACCGACAGACCCACAAGATTCCTCGTGAGATTCCTGAAGTCTCACACGCGACACTCAAGGTCCCGGAGCGTACGCGGGGGCGTGTTTCACCTGCCATCACACCCTGACTTTTGGACAGTGGGATTCCACGACAACCCGTGAGATGACCAACTCCTAGCCTTGCAACCACTCGGATTGTCACCACGAAGTTCGTGTTAGTTTTTTACGCTATTGTTCCTCGCTACCGATTAAGGGGTCACGCGCTCCCAACGAGACGTAGTATAAAGTAGCTACCCTGTTCGCTTTTGTCCTCTCTCCCAAGTCGCAAGTCGCTCTTACTCTACTGAGGATGCGTCCAGATTCTAGCTTGCCTAAAATCTAACAGTTCGATGGCACCCGGTTGACCCCTGGCGGAATTTGCGCCACCTCTCCGCGTTCTCTAATGGGGACCGAAAAACTCTCTCGTCGCCCCTCGCCACGCTGCATCCGACCGCCTTGATCCCCTCAATAGGCTCCCCTGGATAATTCCTGTCGATAACCCCGACATGACTCGAAATCTTCAAGTTGAGGGGCGATGGGCAGCCCAGGTGGAGTCTTTAGCCAGTGACGTGATGGAGCGATCGTGAGAACTTATCACTCTCACCCCATGCACTCCCTCACGGTCCTTTATACCACGCGAATGGGAAATACCAAGAAAATACGGACGGTTATCATTTCAATACGTAAAAAGTACACAAAAACACTGGTTCGATAACCGTCTCTGTTCCAAGAAATCCAAGAAATTCGCCGACCGATTCAAATATCTCTGAGTTTTTCGATTCGCAACGACGTGGTGCATCTAGTTAAACTTATCTTCTTCGGCCTTCTAAGCTTTGGGCCTGGGAAGGGCAGGGAGCATCTCGGAAATCCACCCAATGATTTGAGGCGAGTGGATGGTGATCCTGACAGAGAAGTCAGTAAACGACGTCCGGAAGAACCGTCAATCGCAACAAGACTGACTTGCACCCGGTAGCGGTTGCCGCAACGGTGGCTTTTGTATCGCCCCCTTTGTTGGAGCCCCCGCCCCCAAAGCGGAAAGGACCCCAGCCATAGTTCGCACTGGCCTTGGTGGACGACGACTGGAAGTGGCTTTGGATCGAGGAGGTCTCTCCTTCAATCTCAAGAACAACATTCGCGGCAACGAGGAACGCTGTCCGAATCGAACAGTCAGTCTATCGGGTCGGCGACACAATACACAACCGAAACACTCACAAGTGGGATACATCGAGAATAACTTATACTCCTCCTTCATGTGGGTGTGGAGCACTTCTCCTTTGTAGTTGTGGGAATCGATCAACGCTCCAAGTTGGCGAGGCCCGGGGCTAATGCTGCAGGCGAAAGTCAACCTCCACCAATGGGTATGTAATCCCGGCATCACGTACTCGGTTTCGGGTATAGGCTCCAACCGGTCGTCGGCGAATATCTCTCCTCTGAGCCAGGGGCGTGTGATGTCGACCCTCATGCATTCGAAAGACACACTGATGGAAGAGTTGGCCATCTGGCTCGACGCATTCGCCGTTGTTTCGGGGTGAGAACCGCCCGCGTTGAGAAATCCAAACCACGAGCCACCACCGAAGGAGTAGGAGCTCGTGTCGTAGTCATCCTTTGACTCGGACGAAGTGACGGAAGTGTCGGCGGTGACGTGAGTCCAGTAATCTGATTCCGAAACCCCGCGCGGAGGAGGGATACCAAAGGAAGTTGCGAAGGAGTTTTTCAAGGACTCGCTGGTGGGCTTCTCTTGTGCTTGCAAACTCTTAACCTCCGCCTCGTATCTAGCGATCTCGTCCTTATTGGCTTGAATCACTGTCCACTGCCCACCTTTGGAGGTGAAGAGTGTGGTTCGAGCTTTGTCAACTTCACCTTTAACGAGCTCGTCGAAGCCTGCACTGTCCCAGCCTCCAAGTACCGTCTTTAGTGCGCCCATCGTTTTTCCTACAGCCTTGAGCGCCGTCGCAATCTCCCCCCTGCAAGCGGGATTTAGCTTCAGCCCGGGCGGAGGGGGTGGAGGACCTACCCAACGGTTTTATCCTCTGGGCCACTGCACAAAAAATGATTAAAGAAGGAATAAACAATCATTAATGGACGTACGGTTTCTTCTTGCTACTGAAAGACAACCGAGCAAGTCAGGATCTTCGAACAAACATAAACTCGTCGAAGAACCAACAAGACTCACGCAGTGCGATGTTCCTTCCTGGCATTGAGGTGGTCGGAAACTTGCTTCTCAATGTCGGGGTACTCGGGCGGCGGCGAGGGTTCACCGAACGAGTTTGTGTACCCCAGCTGTTGGAGCTTAATTAAAAGATAAAGAAAGGCTTGCAAAGAAACACACCTTGGAGACCACTTCAAAAACAGCGTTCATCTTTTGCAAGCGAATTATCTTCTCCGTTAAAGAAGCGATGGTTTTGCCCTTGGATGTCGATCCAGCCTTCAGTTTCGCCAAATGTGCCCTATGCGACGATTTAGGGTCCGACGCGTTGAACTTGTGACTCAAAGAAGAAAGAAACTGACCAGTCTGAGGGGTCTAGGTGGACTTTCTTATATTCAACGGATCCATCAAGCTCGGAGACGACAGCCCGACGCATAGCGGCCTAGCGCAAAAGTTGCGTTTCAGCTGTCACCAGATATGCAGCGCTGAGCGAGCCCTACCTTGCTGGCTTCAACCCCGGCCATGGCCGACTGAGTGTCAACGATCGCAAAGTCGCTCTCCACTTCATCCTTCTTGCCAATAATAACCCAATCCATCCAGGCAGCCTGGAGCCGGCTGTTGAACATCATCCGATTTTCGTTGGCCCATTTAGAGTATTGTTCACGAATTGCGGCCGGATCGTCCTTGTATTCGGGGTGCTTCTGGAACCAATCAAGTTTTTCATCGTAGGTCTTGATAGTGTGATCGAACACTTTGGCATACTTGTCACTCTTCTCGCGGTAGACGTCGACCTTGGTCTTGCCATCCAAACTTGCCTCTTCTTTAGTCAACCGGTCCATAGCCTCCTTGTAGCGTTTTTGGACTTCAGTGAGGTTCCCGCCCTTCTTCGTGTGGTGGACCGTACCTAAACGATATGATATGAACGACCCCGAGCGAGTAACGAAGAGCGGGGGGTACTAACAAGCTGGGGTGAGTTTGTTGAGCGTAGCTTCATAACTCCTCGAGACGGATCGGCTAGTCGGGCCAAGCTGTACAACCGACAACGTAGGCATATCGTCGGCTAGCCTTGCCTCGGCAAGCTGAACCTTCAAAGAGGTGTCGACCTGATTCTTTGGATTGGGGTCGATGAAATCCTAGAAATCGGGTCGGTCAAGAAACGTTCCCCGTGGAAGAGGTCAGATGCCTACCTCGAAGTTGACGACCTTGCCCGGAATCATGAGGGTGAAGAACTGTTCCTCGCCAGCCGGGATCGTACTGCGAAGGGCGTCCCTGATTTTCAATGAGAACTGGGCGATACGTTCAGCCTCATTTTTCAATTGTTCGACCGGATCCTTGGTAGCCATGGTAAGAGGGGAGAAGACGAGTTGATACAAAGAGAAGGAACCGGAGGAGGTTGGGTGAGCCCTCTTCGGTGTAGGACAGCTTTTATAATTGAGAGTGCGAGCAGATTAGATAATGTGGAGGGTAGAAACTGGGGGCCGAGCGGGAGGGATCCATTCCTGAACGCCCCCGTTCGTCATGTCATCATTCAGCAGTTGAAGACTTCCGAGCAAGACATGTGTCAGAGTGGTTTTGGCCGATGGAACAGGAGGCCACCTAAATTCTGGAGTCCTGACAACGCAGGACAACTGATCCGAGTCAAACGTGGTGGACCTCCCATGGCCGCCTCTCTTCGCAATTCTCGTTTGCGGTTTTTGCCCGGTAAGGACCCACCTCAAGGCACTGGATCCGCTTGCATTCTTCAAATACCGTGTGTCCGTCGCGAGACGTGGCGGTCAATATGCAGATGAATGGTGAGGTCAGTACGTAACGCGTAACGGATGATCGTTCTCAGCGTTCCAGTTGCCATCGGTGTTTGGTTCAACGTAAGCAGCGTGACGTGTCATGCCGCCACCACGGTAATTTCTGGGTGATCTCCGATGTGATCATTTTGTGGCGCCAAAGCACCTTGAGGCGTTCCTGAAATCGAGCAAATCCATCCAGCGGAAAGGCTGGCCTCGAGAGAGAAGGGGGGGAACTTTGGGAGTAGGAAATCAGTGGTAAGCCATAAGGAAGCGTTTGATACCACAAAACTCATCAAGAGTGGAGAATAGAACTACCTTGGGCAACAAACCCGAAACGAGTGTTCCCATCCATGCGATTCGAGAGATTCTGAAACGGTTGGTCGTTCGTTCTATTCCCCAACCATTTACTTCAACTTCGATTCTGGTACAGAAATTTATCGTACCGGGGTCAAATACAAAGGACCCTTCCTGGCCTCGCATGTACCTAGTCTAGGGCTGGAGCCGGTCTTAAATCGACGCTGGGCGGCGAAGACGATGACCCAATGGTGGTCATTGGTCGCATTGAGGAAGAGAAGGCTCAGGAATTGGGATGAGAACTGCTCAGGTAATGCCGCAGTGGATTCTCCCGATTCCGCAGGGGTGAGGGCTCGTATATGACATGGTACTTATCTTATCAACGAACTTGTCGTCGCTGAGAGGGAAGAGTGGGACGGGCTCAATTGGAGTGAGGGTGAACAAGT
>QFEV01000614.1:0-11029 GCA_003316405.1 Thelephora aurantiotincta
AACCCGCGCTTTTTTCATTCATTTTGTGGCTTGTAGGGAACTCTTCGATAGTGATTCTGATGTGTCGTCCGTTCCCGAGTGATATGAAAGTAGTAGGGATGAGCGGGGGATCTGCTGTCACCCCTCCGCCCGTGCTCTAAACCTCTTTTGTATGCATGCGTTATGCCGGGATGCCGGGCTCCAATACCGTCAAAAGGTTAACAACGGATTGGAGTTCCATCTTCTAAAGAGCGGACCATCGAAACGCAAACAACTCTAACGTGACTACAAGAAAGATAAGTTGTCAGAAAAGGCAATTTTGAGCTAACGGAGCTTTCACCCAAAGAGGTCCGAGACCCGACCAATCCGCCACTGCGCGGCGATGCCAATCGAAAAACCCGGGCACGAGTCTAACGCCAAGGCGGAAGTAAATCCAAACACCCAATGCCGAAGATGTAGGTCCGGGGAGCTGACCGTTATAAAGCGATGTCAGTGGTCACCGTCAGAGTCCAGTAGCATCCTGCCCCTCTCCTTGTGTCCCCACAGACTCTCTGCGATGCCCTCGGCGACCATGCAGCAGTTCACTCTCCCTGATCTTCGTTCCATGTGTCCTTTGAAGGATGCAACCAACCCCCACCACAAATCCGCGGCTGCTGAGTCACGTGCCTGGATCAACACCTTCAAAGTGTTCAACGATGAATTGCGTGCAGAGTTTATCGCAGGTAGCAACGAGCTCTTGGTCTCCCACACCTATCCGCACGTCTCTCACGAGCGTTTCCGAGTCTGCTGCGACTTTATCAACACATTGTTCGTCATCGACGAAATCAGTGACGTGCAAAACGGCAGGGACGCTCTCAGCACAGCCATGATTTACCTCAACGTCCTCAAAGATCCATCTTGGGATGACGGTTCCAAACTTGCCCAAATAACAAGAGAGTCGGTGGCTCAAGTTATTCATCTCGGGCTCGTATTAATGGCCTATCTCCTTCCAGATTTAGAGCCCGCATGCATCAGCACGCCAAACCAAATTGCCAGCGCCGGTTCTACCGGACTTGCGCCGATTACGTCTATGCCGTCGGGAAGGAGGCCGAGTACAGGACACGGGGAGAGGTCCTTGACTTTGTCCCGTACAGGAAGCTTCGACGGGACAATAGCGCGGTTTACGCTTGTTTCGCTCTATACGAGTACGGTCTAGATATCGACCTCCCTGACGAGGTGGTCGAGCATCCGGCGCTCAGAAATATTCAAGACTGGGGGTGTGACCTCGTCTGCTGGGTCAACGTAAGATTCCACCATCTCCACTCTGCCTCCGGCCTGCCAGTTAACCTCCCCTTTAGGACATCTACAGCTATGATGCGGAGCAGTCGAAAGGTCTGGAGGGGAACAACCTCCTGACAGTGCTGATGCAAACGAAGGGCTTCAATCTCCAGGAGGCGGCTAACCACGCCGGAGCGCTTTATCGCGATCTTGTGAACCGCTTCGTTGCAGAGAGAAAGAAGTTGCCGTCCTGGGGACCAGATCTCGACCGGGATGTCAACCGTTACGTCGACGGTATCAGCCATTGGGTAGTCGGCAGCATGTGTTGGAGTTTTGAAAGTCAACGTTATTTTGGGTCCGCCCTCGAGGACGTAAAGCGAACACTTGTCGTGAAGTTACGTCCTCGCAGGGTGAGGAAGCTCGAGGAAATCATCTACCAGAAACCTACAAACGGGACACCACGGTCGCCGTTCAGGGTTCGTGCCGTCCAGGCATCAGTTTCATATATATTAATCTGCGTGTTATTCCTGGTGTACTTCTACCACGTTCCCAGATTCGAACAATCGTAGGTATCACCAGAGCCCCCCGTTGCGTCAGCTTTAAAGAGCATCGGGAGTCATTGTAGGAATAGTGCTATTTTTACGGGGTTTTTGTACATAACGATTAAAAAAAACCCGTCTCAAATAGTAAAATTCCTCCGTAGTCTAACCGGGTTGGCCGCGCGTTCCAAAAAAGGAAGGCGCGATCGTCCGATTAACCCGCACGGTGAGAAGGGAGCTACATTCCCTGGGCCGTGTGGACTCAAGACGGTGGAGTAATCGGGCAGAAATTATAAATAAATGTATCGTATATCTACCGTTCGTACGGCTATTGAAAAAAGAGAATACCGGGCATGTTACGCGCGTTCCCAAAAAGGAAGGCGTGATCATCCGATCGTCGATCAACCCGCGCCGCCGCGAGCTGGCAAGGGGGCCACATCCCCGTGCTGTGCAGGCTAAATAATGGCGTCGGACCAGGCGGGAATAGTAGATACGTGTATTACCTATTTACTATTGGTACAATTCTTGAAAAATCGTGGACCTGAAGAGTTGAGCGTCGGGATGGCGCCGGTATATGATGAGACGTTGAAGTAGGTGAGGTTAGACCCCTTCCCGCTCCCAGTAACTTGGGAGGTTTGTGTTTCGAGCGAATCGGCCACACCGCCGTGGCTCCAGGTGCGTGGTTTGGAGACAATTTCCGTGCCTCGACAGTTCCCTCGAAAGGCAATGGACACTCGTTTATTCAAGGATCAAAGCTTACGGACAGTCACCCGATGATTCGAATGTTGCCGTGATCGATGATGCTCCATTAGCTTACGAGAAGAGTACTCGAGATCTGCCCGTATAAGTAAGATCCAAGATCTATTAGTAATCGCCGAATAATTCCCAGAAAACACAGTGGACGCCCCACGCTCGGCCCCCGTACGGGTCACTAGCGACGGCGAACAATTCGGCCGAGGGTGGAGGGGTATTATCCCACCACTCGATCAGACTGGGGAGGGATTTTGCCCTTCGAGACTTTTTTTTACTTTTGTGTACAAGAACCCGTAAAACTGGTACCAGTGTGACCCCCGCGAGCCGTCTCGGGGATGATACCAAGAGCTTGTGGGCCGGGCACGTGATGTGACATATCGCAGGTCGAAGCCGCCGCGCGTCTACGGTGGCCGGCAGGTTTAGTCGCCGCTGGGGCGTGGTATCCTCAAAGGCTGGCGATGAAGACCGCCTCCGAAATTGGATGTATACTTCTACTCGAAGCGAACGACTATGATTACCCATTCAGCTGAATGGGAGAGGGGAAGAAACTGTTAGCCACACGAGCAAGGACGGCGGGTTACCTTCTCTTACGCACCTTCTCGGGATGTAGTTTCGCAATCGCCTCCAGATATCTTATCTGATTCGGAGTGACCAACTCGTGCAATCCCACCTTCTGCCAATTTAGCGCCGGCCACAGAACGTTTTCCAAACTCACAATCAACGCGCGAATATTCCGTTCCCTCCCGCTCCTCCAAGAATTGACCTTCGCATCCACCGCATCCTCTAGTTCGTGTTTTGCTTGGTCCTCCGCCTCCGCAGCATCCTCAACTTCGCTAAAGCTTCCGAAGGTGGCGTCGGACCCCCGTTGACGGGTTTACGAGGCCGCTTAACTTGAGGTTTCTTCGGTTTCACGGCTGCTTGTTCCGGTGTTGGGTTCGGCATCTTCCTGCACCTGCCTATCCCCGAGACAGCCTCGTTCCTTATCTCACCGTTCGCCCGTTCCGTTCCAGCAATAACCTCCTGTCTTTCCTGACGTCTTCCCATTTCCCTTTACCTTCGTGAGCTTCGATACGCCACTTGTAAGCCTTCATCAAACCGCCCACAAGGTCCACGCCTGATCCCCGTTCTCCATGACCCTCGCTTCTCGCCGCGGGTGGTATCTAGGTCTGATCAACGAAAGCAGTCTTCGGTCGTCCCATAGTGTTCTCCAGTCTTTAGACGAGACAATGCCCTATTGTCGTAAAGCTACACTTGGAGATGAGGTTCTAGAAGGGAGGCAATGGCAGAGGTATAAGTTGTATCAGCCTCCCCGAACGGGCCGTGTTTGGAAATTTCCGTTCCAACGGCCTTTTGTTTCATCCGAGTAGCGATAGCAGTAGTTGGCGCAGATACGGCTTGGCGGCGGGTGACGGGATGAGAGGGGGGGTTCGCTGGGTGGTAGGTTTTGAAGAGAAAGATGGACGCGCTGGCTGAGGAGTTTAGGTCCACGAAGACGAGCCATGCCGAATGACGACCTGTAGACTGGGGCGGGCTCTTCTGCGAATAGGTCTCCCGTCTTGACCTGAGGCCGAGGAGGGCGAGGGGGCCCTTGTGACAGTTGCCTTTTCGGTTCCACATACCGCTTTGTGGAGGTTGGCGTTCTCCCTCGCAATCTGAATCCTTGAATCTGTCGGTGGCGAAACTTGGTTCATGGTTGTGACCGTCATTGTCTTCTGCCTCTTCTTGCACGCATCCCGGGCGGCCACTCTTTCTCTGTCTGGTCGGATTTTTGGTTGCACTGACCCTCTCTTCGTACGCCTTCTGCACCCTCTCCTTCCCTCGACTCCACAAAGGACCCGCCTCAGTGAACACGCTCATCCCAATCTCGCCGGCCTGAGCGAGAGGCGTATCAGCCCGATCTTCGATGTTGGAGGGACCCTCATCGGGGGGTCAGCCGTGCGGAAGGCCTGGATTCACCACCCTGGGGGACCTGGGTGTGTTGATGGGTGCGCCTCGTAGGGGAACTTCTTGAGGGTCCGGGGATTCCCCGCTCCACCAAAAGCGTCTCCAAGGCCGCTTCCACGTTAATGCCGGTATTCGTAGCAGCAAGCGCATTCTGAGCCTCGACCGGTCAAAACCCTATCTTGACGATTTTTCCGACTATATACGGATGAGGGGAAGCTGTGCGGTTCTTGGGAGCGGATCCTTGAGGTGGAACCTGAGAATCCGTCAAAGAACTGCCGTGATTGGTATATCCACGAACTTACGGGAGGTCGCCGAGGCGAGGCACCATCAACCGGCTCGAATAAGGAACCCAGGATGTCATCCTCGTCGTTGTCCAACAATCCACCTTCCCTATTCCTAAAGTCGAAATCTTCCCCGGGGGAGTTTGGACAAGCTGCCTTCCTCAGCGGAGACAAAGGTTGATTTGAGTGTTCGACATCCTCCTCAAAGTCCCATATACTCGAAGGTTTCGCGGTCTGTCGTGGTGGAGTGGAGGGTGTGGGTGCAGAAGATGGATTGGATCCGAAATCCGACAATCCTCAGTCGTCGTCCTCAGCTGCGGTCGCTGACGCGCTGAAGATTTGGTTGGTGGTGGTGGTGGTGGTGCGGGTTTGGTAGAATGGGAGGCGAGGGTATCGAAAATCTAAGCGAAGTCATCCTGGTTATGCGGGGTCGCTCGCTTCGGGGGAGGGGTGGAAGTAAGCATACTCCCAAGAGAGTCTAGACCACTCCAAGCGGACGACTGACCCTTCGCAACTGCCTGTTAGCTAGGATTCAGTAGTTTGACTTTTTCTCTTTTTCAACCTTCGCCGTCTGTCCCGCCATCGACAGGTTTTTAGGGCTGGTCTGCCCGTTCCAGAGAGAGAGCCGGGTAGTAGTCCACCAAACCCATTGTCGTTCCGGGGTGGTGTGGATTTGGGGCGTTCGACTGGGGGGGGCGGGATTGACTCGCTACTCCAGGGCTGTTGGTTCGCGAATTTGGGTTTGAGCTCGAGTTGGAAGCAGCTGAGAGCGAGGGGATTGTCGTTCTGTGGGCGCGTCGGTTAGGGAGTAAGAGTGGTTGACGAAATGAGAACGTTCAGATTTTCGGGGTTTCTGGGGGGCAGAGCTGGTCGGAGCGGCAGTCAACCAGAGGTCAGCAAACGAGCCGGCAGTAAGGGCGATGACCTGTGAGTGAGAAAACCCAAAGGGCGAGGTCGTTTTCTGGGTGAGTGGAAGTGAGTGGGAGTGGAAATCCCAGCGCTGTGTCCATATGCGGTCACCGCCCATAACTCGCTGTGGACGTTCACCATCTCCTTCGAACCTCTCATCTCTACGTCGATAATGTCTACCAGAGCTGCCTGCCATGACTGGGGGATTTTTCTGTGCTCCTACCAGGGACTCTGTCTGCCGACCAAGGCGACCCCGGCGAAGGCCCCCAGGGCTCCCACCTCAACCCATTTCGGAAGCGAACCACCCAACAGACCGTTGTCGTTCCCGTTCCACAACTTCTTCATTGTTCTGCAGTGCTTGTCCATGGCCCATCTTTTTTTTTCTTGAATCCCACAACGGCTAACAAGTTGAAACAACCCCCCGTCACAGTTTTCCTACCATGTCTTCGGACGATCGGTTGACTCGTTTCATGTTGTGGGCCGCCAACTCCCCATCACTGCACCCTTCCGCAGGCATCCATGGCCAGTAATTTATGTCTTTTTGTCACCGCCTTTCCCAGCTTCCGGTTCTAGGCCATGAAAGGTGTCCTCCAGTCGGCCTTGGCTTCTTCGCGTCACGTTACCCGTTCCCGTTTGGGACTTACCCAAGGACTGCTACCTCTCATATCGCGTCACCACGGCCTACAAGTCTTTTAATTTGCGCCTCTATTGTCTTCGTAGACTGGGATTTTCCCACGCCGTCCTTCACCTTCTGGATGGCCCGATGAAGATGTTACACAAAGCTGCCGGCGTCTGCCGACTTTGTTCGCTGCATGGTTATCTCTCGTACTTGCAGAACTAGCCGTGCCCGGCTCACCCTACATGGCTCTCTCATTGGTGCCGTCTGGCCCACCTTGGCTTGAGTACAAATTCCAGCGGAAATGCACTCTATGCTCTCCGTAGTCCCCAATTCCTCCTCCACCTCAGAACTCAGCTCTACATATGGAAGATGTCACTTCATCCTCCTGTTACGAGTGATCGTCTCTCTGCCTATTCTTCCCTATTGGACAATATTACATCCCCCGTAAAAGAGGGTCCCTGCCTTGTTCCAATCCTACCATACAAGCACACCTCTAAATGGAACTCAACCGTGAATAGGCATCAGGAACCCTTCGCTGTCACCTTTAATGCCCGTGGAATGACCCCCGGTTATGGGGTCCAGCACGGTTATTTGGTTTGCCACAGCACGATGATCTTGGATTCCATGATCATAAGCGGTGGAGAGCCACTGAGTTTCCCTGAGGCCGGAAAAAGGGTACGGTTCAGGATCGTGGTATGTCTCTCCGGACATTTTCCACACCGATGTAATAATTCGTCTGACGCATATTCACCTCCATCTTAGTGGCCCGGTTACGAAGACATCGACTTTTGCCAACAGGTCGATGTTTCTGGGATCACAACCAGCAAGTTGGCCGGTAGGGTCGCGTCACTCTACACAGAGTTCTTCAAGGTTCGCTGTCCCTTATGCACTTTCCTGCGTCTCTGTCGTTGATTCCCGTTGTTCCTGACAGGTCGCATCCAAATGCGTGTGCACCAAGGATGGGTGGTGTGCGACCCCCGAATTACTCGAGACCCTTCGTATCGTCGGAATCTCCAACGCATACGAAAACGTGTACCAAGCCGAGATTATCGTCGGTTGATCTGGTTCCTCGGACAACCAACGCCCAGTCCCCACCATCAAACCATTCAACGAACGAAATTATCATTATTTGTTCCAGCTTTGCATCATCATCGACCCACACCCTCGCATCTTGCATCCACCTCCCTCATTTGAGCGGAAGTTTCTCTGTAGCCGTAGTTCGCACACCAACCCACACTGTAGCATACATTTTGGTTCGCTCATCCCTTACAGTAGTTACAACTAGCTAGCATATCGTTTTCGCGTTTAGTCCTCAGAGAGTTGATTCTCCTGACGCTTACTTAATTATTTTACAATACACCGAGTTTTGTTTAATCTGTTGCCTTGGCTCCGTTTCAGTGTCGACCATGGCGGTCGCTCCAGAACTCGACAAAGTGGAGGAACGTGGGTCGGGCCACACACGGCCAGGAGAGTCTTGGTTTCGCGCGTCAAATCACATGGTCGCCAGTGGCCTCGGTCCATGCGCCTCCCACCATTTCGCCCACATATCAAAGTGGTTACACGGCTAAAGCACGCGTTTGCCTGCGTGTATGTACGTTCGAATATTGGAACATGCTCTTCATTGTCATTTCGTTCCTAATCCTCATTCCGACCACGAACCTCGCACTCCAGGTCTTACGCGTAACAAAGAACCCGGTATTCCTACGGTTCGGGGGGGGAGGGGGTTCGAACAATTAAAGGGGTCGTGTTGTTCTCAGATCGATTCCAACTCACCTGGAATGCCAATTCTTTGTCACCATAAGCAAGATACGCCCCTACGGTGAAAACAAAATTTTAATTTTCCGGTGGATAGAGGTGTGGATCGAAGAAACCGAACCCGTACCTGACGCGCCGCCGTTGGCTCTCGCGGGGTGGACGCCACCGTTATAGTTGACTTGAACGACGAAGATCGGGTGACCGCGCGCGTCCACCCCCGCGTCGACGTGACTGGCGCCAAAGTTGTGAGGGTCCGGTACGCCATGCGTCTCAACCCAGCGGAGCGCACGTGGATCCCCAAGTAGAACCTCATACTCGTGGAGAGAATGGCTCTTATGCTGGCGTCCGATCTCCGCACCTTGGCTTAGATGTTTTCCTGCCTTTCCGACGTCTACAAACGAGGCCATGTTAGAGACGGAGAATCCCGGCGTTGGTTATACGAGGCGGGAAGCCGTACACAGTCCATCCTGAGTCGAAAAGAGGAGTTCAGGTGAGATGATCGCGTCTCCAAGTGCCAGGGGCTAATTGTGAAAGAAGGACTTTACCTCCACGTACGCTCTCGAAACATACAACACGTTGACCCCTTCCTTTCCGGCTTCGAACGCCCCGTGGGGAATCTCGCGGCCGCTCGTCAACACCCAGGTGGCAGGTGCGCGGGGACCGTGTCGGTTGAATTCGTCGGTGCGATATCGAGCGTCTTGCAACCACCCATCTCGACCACAAGGTTGGCTGGATCTAGAGGTTGTCGTGGGGTTTTGTGAGGAATCGAGGGGTACTATGGATCGGAGTCGGATGAATCGATGAGAGATCGGAGCCGATCAGAGATCTTAGCGGATGTCTCAGACCTTGTGGGTGCTCATAGGGGGTCTCGTGGCATTGTCGTGGAGGTTGGTGATGCTCGGTCGAGCTCAGGGGCTGGAAGAGAGCAGCGGTCGCAATGCCTGGGGTCCAATCGCTCTGCAGCAGATCGTGATGATGATTTCCGACGACAGCCAGATAAGTGAGAGATTGCGAGAAACAAGAGACGAATACCTGAGAGGAATGACCCTGGATGACTTTATACCTCCGTCCTTGGTACTCTAGTACATCCCCGACATTGTACGAGACACCTAGTTCCCAATGGCGTGTCATGGCAGCAGAAGGCTCTCGGAACACCTTTATCCCAACGAGACAATATTTATATCGTCTCTAATCACAGGGTCTGCACGTGAACTCACGAATGCCAAGTTCGTCCTTAAAGCTCAAGCTTAAGCTTCAGGGTTTGGTAATGACTTCGTGATAATCGTGAAACTGCCAGACCAGACCAGGAATCGCGAAAAACGACACACAAGATATCCATTCAGAGACGAAATGCGGTGAGGAACACGGTGACCATACGAGCAAGTATCAAAGGCGAACAAATACGAAACGATAAGGAGGGAGCATTCGCTATGAAAATGACATCGACTGAAACTCACCCACTCCAGCCGAAGTCAAGTCTAGTAGTATATATGTTCACCTCCGGCTGGGCGCGCATTCTCAGTCTCCCACACTGACCGATTTTTTCAGTCCCATTCGGTCGTTTTTCGACTGAGCCCTTGATTCAAGTCGATATCGACCGAATTTACATTGTGGATTTTTTTACAGCGATTCGTACGAGGGAAGGAGAAAAGTGGAACAGTGACGATAGCGAAGAACACGACAGGAAGCAACGAGGGGGAACCCAAAGGCGTGAACCCGGGGGTACAACCGGGGCTGAAGGGCATCCAGCTTGGCTTTGTGCCTGTGGGTCTCATCGGAACCCCTCCTCGGCTATCGTGTCCAAGCTGTTAATCACGCTTGATCACAGACCGTCACCCTGGAGCCCATGTGAGGCAAAAGTCGAATGTGCATTACTTCATTGTGGATTTTACCAAGTGCCTATTCTGCGTAGAAATCCATGAACAATCCAATTGTGATACGCTGTCTTCGATCTCGGACACCCCTGCCTAAAGTCTCCCTCACGGCGATATCGTGGATGTAGTCCAACTCGCTCCATAGGTATACACATTACCAACCCACTAGTATGTAGGTGGGATCTCGTTTGAATCGCATACACTTTGCGACCAAATGGTTTGAGGCTGCCTATACGACGAGCCACAGCGGACAAGAATGATGCCCACGCTCCCACAGCCGAGCGCCCACTTTCACCTTCCCCTAGATGCCTCATCCAATAATCGAAATTAGCGAACTAGTACAGAACATTGTCGACTACCTCGGCGGCTCAGGGAGCCTCGTGCGGCTCGCGTGTACCTGCCGGGCCTTGGAAGAACCGGCGCTCAGCGCTCTGTGGTCAGAGCAATCGATGTTCCAGATTCTCGTCATCAGCACCCTGCCAGCGGGCATCTTATCCTCTTCAAGGCCGTTACCGCAGGTACGCATCAACGATTATCGACCATTGTTCGTCTCATTTCTGACGGGATCCTCAAGCCTACAAACACCGAATGGGGTAGGTTTCGGCGGTACGCGTCCTGGATGCGTGAGCTCGACATTGGTTCGTGGAATGTTTCGGAAGACGCTCTCCACATGATATCAGCTAACACGCCAAACGCGATTCTGTTTCCTCGACTACGAGCCTACTGGAGTTGGAATATCGAATCCCACCTCCTACCTTTCTATCGCCTCTTTCTCTCCCCTTACTTGACGCAGTTCACGTTCACATATTCCCCCCCTGAGGGTGAAGCTCCGGAGGGGGTCCTTTCGGACATAGAGTCGATGATATTAGAAGTGGAAACTTCCCAACTCCAGTTGCTTGACATTCGCCTGGAGATTTCCGAAAAATCGAATCAACGTCTGCGGTCGGCCGCTTCCTCCGCCGTTCTTCGATGCGGACCCTCTCTCGAAACGCTGGATGTAACAATACCCTTGACGGATGCGGCAATTCGGCACATCGTGCAACTTCCCAAACTCAAAAGCTGGTACACGGTGAACGGCCCGCCTCGGGTATCCGATTCATCTCCAACCGGGGTCTTTGC
>QFEV01000616.1:7597-18041 GCA_003316405.1 Thelephora aurantiotincta
AGTTAGAACAACCGGGTGCGTCTACACCTTTGTCTTACCCGACGGTTAGTGCTCATACCGCTCTTCCCGTACCATAGACAAGCCCTTCGCCCTTAATGTCCCCTACGCAAACTTTGTGCTACGACTACCATCATCAACCAGGGATTCTTCACCCTCAGAAGTGTCCCAAACCCTCGGATTGTCCTTCATGACACTTCTGGACCTGGTGATCAACAACATCCGCCGTCAACCCGATTATCCTTCCGGAAAACCCTCGTTCAATGTCCTGCTGACACTCGAACACCTACACCTTGTCCCACGCAAACGAGAAACGCACAAACTGCAGATCACCGGGGAAGAGCTACCCGTAAATGCACTTGGGTTTGCCGGTATGTTGTTGGTGAAAAGCGAGGTGGAACTGGAGGCGGTCAAGAACGAGGGTGTGGGTAAGATCCTGGCCGATGTGGCATGTGAGGAAGTGGAGGAGATACAATGTAGCAGGGTTGAGTCAAATCTCTGAACGCCTGTTCAGCGGATATCTCGTCTGGACACGGAAGGGAAGTGGAATATCAATAGAAGGTCTACTTTATTCCCTATGCGGGCGGTACATGTATCTGTTTCGTTACGCAGCGTAATGTTGTGAAAGCATTGAATCGTACATGAACCAGAAAATAAAGGTGCGGATTCGCAAGGTCGTTGTCACTGCCGGAAACTTCACGAGGACCTCCAGACGGTAACGGTCTGTCCGAACCCATTCCGATTGTCGAAGGCATTTATGGCAGGTGTGTGATCGATACTGAGTGGGTGAAAAACGCCCACGGTGACCAAACTATAGACGTCGATGCTGGACTCTCGGTCAACGTTGAAGACTTCCTCCTGACAATTGATCCTATCGGGGCGGTTGCAGGTCGAACTGTCGTAATCGACGAAGAAACTGTACAAGCCCGCTCCGTACACGAGGATGCCTCGAGATTTTGAGACGTACATGCCCCACGCGGCCGTCTCGCGGCCGGTCAAGGTAGGATCTTTCCACTGTGAAAGAGGAGTGTAGAGAGGACGTGGTGGTGGGGGGTTCGGTTGGAAGTAGGGGGACTCGGTTTGTGGCAGGCCAAGATAATGGTTCGCCGCTCCCGCAAGGTTGTAATTGAACATGATGTGGTGTTCGGAGCCCGTCCCAATAAGCCAGACTGGTCCTCGAGATTCAGACAGCAGACCTCTGGCGGAATATATCGTCGTCTGATCTCCGTGCAAGGTCTCAAAGTCGTGGTCTGCAAGCCAGATCCACATGCCCTCAAAGTAGGCGTTCGACTGCGGAGTCAGATGGACGGCCAGGAACGCTGCAAAACAGTTGCGGTTTCCTACTGCGTGCTTTGGACACTGCGCGACTTGTAGCTCGGATCCAGCGGTCCCACCGAGACGGACGTACGAATCCCACATTCCCGCACTACCTTTGGTATTGGAATGAACGTTCCACTGCAACACTATCGCCCCCGCAGCTGTTATCGGGACAGCACGTTAATACGAGCACGAGTTTCCCAAAATTGCAATACGAACTTGGTCCACGGGTCGAGAAAATCACACCGCTGATCTCAGCGACACCCTCGCTCCCCGGCTCGCCAACTTGAACAATCACTCGAGGATTCCTGATATCGTCGAATTTACTCCCTGTGCCAGCAACCACCGCCCAAGCCTCGCCAAAGATCCGGACGCCGGGAGGGACCTTGAGGGTATCCGTAACCAAGTAAGTGCCTGCATCAAAAAAGATTATCTTGCAGCCTGCGAACTTCCATCCGTTTCAACGACCAATCAGCCGCTGAACCTAGGCCTGAGAACTGACCTTGTCGAACACCGCCTGCAGAGCGATGGTGTCATCTGCGTGGCCGTCGCCCTTGGCACCTTCATCCTTAACGCTCACAACTTGGGTGACGTCGTGGTCTGCGTAGGTGGGTCTGCCCTTTCCAAACATTCGTCCGTCCTCGAGGAGGCTCGGGTCCTTCGGGATCGATCGGATGCTACCCTTGTGATAGCCCTGGGACCTCCGCCGCGCGTAGACATTTCCCTGGACCCAGGTATCGACCACAGTTTCACCTTCAGAACCTTGAAGGATGGTTCCGCCGTTCAGAACAGCCACAATGGATTGCACATTCGAGAGCTTGATGTTATTCAAAACGATAGAACCTTGAAGGCTGGTGCTCTGCCGAGAACTGCGGTAGAAGACAGGCGTATCCTCGATAATACCGTCCATTATGGCTACGCCGCCAACCCCTTGGTCTTGATCGTTCAAGTTTGACCCAGTCTTTACGTCGAACCCGACCTTTGCGTTACGAATGGTGATTCCTTGAAAATTCCATCCCCAATTCCAAGTCATTTTCACGCCGGTGTTGGAGCCGTTTATTGTAACGTTCCGCACAGTGAATTGCTGGTTTCCAACGTCCAAACCAATATTGCCTCCGTAGATGACGAGGTCACCCATGAACCCGCCGCTTGAGACCCAGGTCAGAATATTGTACCCTACGTCTTGAGACATACAAGCGATAATCCATACCTCCCATTCTCCATCTGAACGCCGCGGTGCTGCGTTCCAGGGGCCGAAGATAGCTTGAAGACGATGTTGTAGAGCGAAGTTGCTTGTGAAACTTGCCAATGTATGCATGTCGCGCTGGGCGGTTGAGTTTGATTCACGGCTATCCAGACATCGAGGTGTCACATTTATCACTCACACTACATGTGGTGGGACGCGAGTCGTATCGATTACGAGGTTCTTGATCGCCCGAAAACTGCGTGGTCGATCAGCCGATACGACAAAGCAACTACACTTGAGCGGTTGACCCACAAGTTATTCTGGTTTACATAGTATTGAGCACCCCACCCATCAGGAATATAAGGGTCTGCGTCTGAGAGCACACGTCACGTACCATCAAAAGCCAGAAGCAGGCATCGGCTTACCAAAAATAGCAAGCGCGGTGGGATTGAAGTTGGCAGCGGCGAGGATTGTAGGTGGCTTCCTAGCATCACCTACGATCTCTGTATAGTAGAGAGCAGGGATGGCATCTGAGACCAGGTAGGTGCTGTAACCGGGAAGATGAACGATAGGGTATGTCTCACGTAAGGGCAGGCAAACCCTTGTGGAAAGTATACTGTGGCAGGAGAGGTTGTAGAACTGCCGCAGTTCATCCCGCAACGATCCCCAGTCCACATTGCACGGCTAATGAAGTCGTGAACGATTGCATAAAGATAAGGGAACGTGCACACAGACAGGATGGCCTTGGTGTCGTCGGTCACACCATCACCCTTGGCCCCGAAGTCCTTCACGTTACGAAAGGTCTCATAGCTAGCAGGGTGATTGTTATACGCGGAAAGCCCTTGATGTTTCATCTTTTCGAGCCAGTAAGGTTCGTTCTGAGCTGCATCCCCGTCGCCTAGTGGTACAGAACATTGGGAGCCGAGAGCTGTGACATGTGTTAGGTGTTTCGAAGAAATGAACTAAGGAAGGAGGGGAAGTAGGAACATCGAGATGCGCAGCGGTTCTCACGGAACCTGTGGATTCTATATCCTCGACTCACACATTCCGCGTACCACCCATGGGCAGCACGCGCGCGGTATGAGGCCCGAGGACTGAGGTCCACGCCAACTCGATGAGACCACAATTGGGACATACATCGACCAACGTGAAGCGCCGTCAATCCGACATACACAACACGTCGATTCATGACAGGTAGGACCGGCGGAAAAACATCCTGTGGAATTGTGGTGGCAGAGTGCACGCACCCACTCTAGTGTCCTGCCTTGACCCACCATCCCCTTCTTCTACCACACTCTGGCTGGGAAGAAAACACAGCACAAAGATCCTTTTGGGAGATCAGATGAGGCCGAACGTCACGATCAGGTCCTCTAGGGTGGATCAGACCTTAGGATCGCGAGGCCGAATCCTCCAATCAGCCAGTTTCGGGAGATAATCTGCCCTCTGCGAGACATCCGTTCTGGCTCGTAAGCAATCGTCGCGGTGAGAGATCGGGTCTAAGATCACAGAAGCGCCGGAAAAGGTCTGACGTCTGCGACCCACAGGCTCCAAACATTCCCGCAGTCTAAGCTATCACAAAATTCGCCATTTCTGGTAGAGTATAGAACTAGTCATATACACGGAACTCGGGGAATGTCTAGGACTCTTCCTATCCGAATACGGTTGCAAGATCTAGAGTGTCTCAGTGGTGATCACATCTTGAGATTGGCTCAACTTCGGCGTCGAGGGAGGTCAGTACGTTTGTTGTAGAGGTCCAGAACCGGAGAAGTGCCAGTCCTCTGCAGTTCCTGAGCCACACGTTCTGCACCCTCGAGAACGCGCAGGAGGTTTCCACCCGTCAGTCCTCTGAGCTCCTTCGCAGTCCAACCGCGGCTGAAAAGCTCTGCTATCTAGGGGAATACTCAGTGGCTGGACGTTTCAAGAAAGTCGGAGACCATCACCAGCGCTGGATACGTGGAAACATCCTCCAATCCTACCGGTACATTCGCGATTCCGTCATAATCACTTCCCAATCCCACGCTGACGAAGATCTGAGACAACAGGAGCAATGTAGGCGAAGGTCATACGAACTGGTGTCTCCCGGCCACATCCCCAATGTGATCCACATGGTTTGCTACTGCTTCAAGAGTCGCCTCGCCATCCGGGGCAACGAACTGAGGAGCAAAATTAACCTACAGCAACAAAGGACATTGTCGAGGCTTCAACGACACTATTCCATAAACAATGGAGTTCACTTACCATGACCACTGCATCAGTGCCTCCTCTTCCTACTAATTCGAGGATGTGGTCGGGGACGTTTCTGCTCACATTGTGAACTTCCCGAGCGGAGGAATGGGACCAGATGACTGGAGCCTTGGAGTACTTGAGGCCTTGTTCCGCCGTCTGATCAGAGGTGTGCGATAAGTCGACGAGGATTCCAAGACGATTCATCTCGTCGATGAGGCGATACCCGATCTCACTTGCGGTTCATGGTGGATGAGTACGCAAACGTTAATCACGGGGTAAATATCAAAGTCCCACCTCAGTCCCCCGTGTAAGGGAGGTAAGGGCTCGAGGTATCCTCCAGAATCAGCAAACGCGTTGTGGCATGTGTGCGTCAGTGTCATGTATCGCACGCCGAGCGAGTATAATTGTCTCAGGACCGCGATGGAATTTCCGATTTGGTGTGCTCTGCGCGACTATCAGACCCAGAGGGGACTCCTCAAGATCGGGCTTACCCCTCTACGCCGAGCAGGCTGGCAATTTTACCCCTGTAGATCGCTCCCCTGATCTCTTGAGAGGTCAAGGTAAGTTGGAAGACCTAAGGGTTACTTTGAGTTGGCTCGGCACGAGGTTAGGAGTTAGGTAGGCACGGACATACATCTGAATATTGTTCGATGAGAAGGTGAGAAACGTCGATTTGTTCTAGGGTATCCCTTACTCAGAAAGTCAATATACCACTCCGTTGGCGAGAAGGAAACATACCTGACAAGCCAGGTTGGCTCGACGAAGTCCGCACCCGCATCCCTGGGACATTCGACATAGACTGACCTGCGAAAACTCAGGACTCTGTGCACTGTCACAACTATTACATGCACATACCAGAAGAAACCGCCAACTTTTCCTTTCCTTAGTCTCGGTATGTCAACATGTCCAGGCATTTGCTCCTTGAGATTAAACGCAGACACATTGTTCGCATAGAACATGCGAACAAGTCCGGGCAAGTCTGGTTGCGCGGACGTGAGATGCTGATGGTCGTAGGCATATGGGATGAACTGACCAATGTGACCGTCAATGACCGGTGCGGACTTGAGAATCCTCTCAGGGCTTGGGAATATGTCCGACCAGTCTTGTACCGGGAGAGTGAACATAAGAATGAGACCGACAACAAGGACTCCTGCGAGAACTGTCCAGATAATAGTCGTGATTTTGCCCTCCGGCATTGATCGTTCGTTGTCCAGGTCATCATTGGAAGAAGTGGGAGCACCCAAGAGAGGGCTCTGCTCGCTTGAAGGTTGCGTTCCCCGTTCTGCGTCGCCGGCCATGGTACAGGTTGAGGGTTAGAAGCAAGTTGTTAGCGCTCAGCATCTTAGCAAGAATTCGAGACGTCAGATTCCGCTTTGATCGATGACAGGTTCTTTGCCGGTCGCACCATGTGGCAAACCCCGGTAGTAACATTTGCTGGCAGGAACCGCTCATCATTGCCTTTAAGACCCGTTTTATTTGAGGCTCGAGTGCTTGTCATGCTGGTCGACTTTCGCCATGCATGCTTTGGGACTTATCAAAACCTCGCGACGCGCAAAACCAACTGGCATGAGAAGACAGATACTCAAGCTTCAAGCGCCGCTCTGTCCATTTTGGATCTAATATAAAACATTCTACATGCAGATCTTGGGGTCTCCTTCCGGCTGCCAAACTTTACCCAGTGCCAAAAACAGAGACAAAGACATGACGAGAATTCCGAACCCTGCACATAGAGAGGCGGGCAGTTTGGCTCTTGAGTACCAGGGCTTCTCCTGGGATGCTAAACGCAAGTAGCACAGAGCCGGAAAGATATACGCAAGCGCGGTAGCAGAAATCCCACCCGTGATCTCGAGCATTACACCAAGATCACAGGCAACCAATGCGACTAGAAAAAAGGTGAGACTGAGAGTAAACAACAGATGTGTGATCGGGCTTACCGAACATGGACGAAAAGAGAATCACTGTCGTGAAGATTAGGTGCCGTTGATAATTGAATCCTTCATGCGAGAAGAAGAACTGTTCCACCACCTGGATGGTGGTCGGTTCGCATCGTACTCCACGAGACTTGCTTACCCACCTCTCTGCAAACGAACAACTCTAGCGGTAGAGTGGTGAACATGTTGAGCCCGAAGCAGAAACGAGCGATGTTGATGAGGGTGTCATCCTAGGATACATCGTGAGTCTTCCGTCTGTATTTCAACAAAGGTGGGGTTACTTGCCGGAGGGAAGTTATTGAGGATGTTCCCTTGCGTTTTACTCGTAAATACCCAGAAGGCTGAGATAGCCAATACACAGCAAGCAAGCAAAGAAAACGCAGTGGATATATGTGTGACAAGCGCAAAGCGATCGATCGTCGGCGTTTTCATACTGCCGTAGATTAGGAGGGAATTATGGTGACAGACGAACGCAAAGCTGATGACGCCAATAGCCTGAAAGACCCCAGGTCGAATGATCGATAATCGCAATTCTGGGTCACCCCTGAGTTCCGCGGGTGATTGTGGCGCGCGTATTAGTACAGAAGACACGATGATGATCATCCCAATTAAGGCCAGACCAGAAGCCCGCGACAGTTTGTGGATGTCGCGATACAGGGAGAGCGGGTAGGAAACGCATATTGTGCACAACGCGATCACGAACTGTCGGTTACCAAAGATTGAGAGCACTGGGATGGATTTGATGTGCGGGAAAACGGAGCGAATGACATGGGGAATGGTATCGCCTTGGGAGTGCGTTAGACATCTGATCAACCATGATCTCTGAAGATAATCACCTATGATGATACCGAACGCGCACATCCCTGGAGAGCTTCATTAACCAGGCGGTAATAGGTGAACATAACGAGACGTACCTCCAAATGCGAAGGCGAATTGGAAGAAAGATATTGCGGCGCGCCCACTGGAGCCATAGCAATGGTGCATGATTTCAATGTAGGAATTCCTGCCACTGAGTTTCGCGTTGACAACAATGAGACGGATAGTCCAATCCGTTGCAATGCACAAGACTACCAGCAGGAAGATCCCGGTGAAAAATCCAGCTTGATTCAGGGCATATGGTAAACCTAGAGCGGGATCTTAGATTTTGTAGAGATTTGGAAAATACGCCGCCCAGCTCACCGATAATCCCTGGATGCCTGGTGAAAAATTGTTCTAAGGGAGGTTTGACAGAGACTGACCTGCACCGAGAATGGAGTTGGCCATGTTTGCAATCGAGTCTAACATTCCACCGCCGTGGCTCGTCTTTGCGATTATTTCCTCGAGTTGTTCGTCAACCTCACTGCTTTGGCCACTACGTGTCAAAGGCATTGACCCGTCTTGACTGCGTTGGATCTGAGTGGAGTCGAGGAGTCCGATGAGCAAGGGCATACGATGGTCTGCCTGGTCTGGAACCGCCGGAACATAAGTCCCGTCTTCAAGATCTTCCGAGTCGAGGTCGAATTCTAACGTAGTGTAAGCTTGTGCGATCCAAAAGGTTGACCTTGTACGGACCCGCCTCCCTACTGGCAGTCGTAGACCTCAGCGAAGGAGCGATGACCTGCACATCCTCCTCGAATCTGACCGAACGGCCGCTCGTTTTGGTCGTCGATGGATCAGGCAACCGCGCAGGGACTTGGAAGTCATCGTCACTGTCGTCGTCTGCTACGGCGAATAGAACGTTGTTGTCATCGTTATCAAGAAGTGGCTGGGATGCCTCGTCTGGTCGGCCAGCTTGTTTTGCGGATCGCGGTATCATACCATGAATCTGTCGCCGTCGGTGTTGTTGGCTAGCCAGTTTGACAACCGCCCGAGACACGAACTCGAAAGTGACAGAGTTTACGTCACGTGCCGCCTCACATACAAATGGACAACCATCGGCTCAAAACTTGGCTTCAGCTTCACCTCGCAACCGACGCCTCTGCGGTCATCAACTTACCCTTCGTCCTCAACGGTCTCACCGAAGATGACTTTCTCTCTCAGGGACACGTGCAGAAATGGACCATTCGGATCAACTCTCTGATACATTCCAAAGATCCTGGAACTAAATGGGCCGGCTTGTCGATCGCACTGAAGACATTGATGCTTTCGAGGGACGTCATGAACGAATGTGCGCTCGGGTGGATCACCCTCACCCTCCCGACGCTTTTTGTGAGTTTTCCGAACGGTTTTAGGTTTTGTTACCGAGACACTAACGACCTCTCACTCGTAGAAAAATGAAACTTTGCCTTGCATCAAAGCCTCCATTCGTTTGATGCGATATATCTTCTCGAGCAGCGTCGGACACGCTGAATTCCAGCGTCAGGTCGTCCTTCCGAACCTCGTCAAGTTTTCTCAAGCGTTGATCGAGATCACTGGAAGGTATGAGAGCGAGAAGCTCAAAGTGCGCGGAATTTTTAGCGTTTCGTGATTACCCACCTGTTGCTTATTTTGTCCCTAGGTTCTCTGTTTAGAGACCCTCTCCCACCTTGTCTTACTCTTCCCTCCTCTATACAAACAGCTTCATGGATCTTTGTCCGCACTCGCTCTCAAACATCTAAACGGTTCCACTCCCGCTCCGTCTTCGAATAAACTCGTTGCTACTGCTTCTAAGCTATACGCAGTTCTCCCATGTACGGGCGGGAAAGTTGGTGCCTCGAACTTGTGGAGGAAATCCGTGGACGAGACTTTGGAGTTTACACAGGGCGCACTATCCTTGCTGAAGGCCGACTTTCAAGGTTTGATGGTTTAATGGGACCCTACCAGGACTGCTTCTCATATTTATATAATGAGGGACAGGTGATTCGTCGATGCAGGAAGATCCCATGGTCTACATACCGTTAAACCTCGACCGACTCCGTGCTGGTATTACTGTTTTACGTGATCTATTGAGGTTCGTCCGCGTTGATCACTTTTACATTGTTGGTCCCTGACAAGCTTTGAAGCTCTCCAACTCCCCGACCGGTGCAAGTTTCAATAGGCCAACTATCCAAATTGTGCATCACACTATTGAGCTGCGATGCAACTGAGCAAGTCAATGAACCGTAGTCTTACACCCATCATCGTCTGACGGCACTCGCAGAACAGCGAATACGTGGACCCTTCGTTGATAGATATGAGAACTTCCACCCTGCCAACTCTTTGGCAACTTGCTGCAGACCTAGCGGAGTGTCTGTCTACTCGGCGAGTGACCTTTGTGATTGGGTTCCAATTTGCGAACCTGCTGAAGGTCATCGATTAGGTACACCGTCCACTTATTGCCGAACATGTCACAGATCTTATCATGTGTCGCTCATCACCTGGAGCGTAAACGTAGCCCGTGTGTTCCCACACTCTTTTATGTCACATCAGTGGACTGACCGAAACCCCAGCGTGCAAACGTTACCGTTCTTGAGGACCCTCGTCGCAGGGTGCGCGTGTTCCGGCGCCATGTCGAACGCCATCCTTGTCAACCGGTTGGTTCGTGGAGTGATCCCTTACCTAGCCAGATCAATCTTGCCACAATCAGAAACCAAGAGCTCCGAGAAGACCGATGTTGGTGGCTCGTCCAAAAGGAAAGGGAAGAAGAGAGCTCGGGGGTACGAAGGCGACGAGGTTTTCAGAACCAACCCAGAGGTCTTGTTTGGCTCTACACACGAAGAGCGAATCGTGGTGCTTTCCGTCGAAGGTGCGCATTTACGCTTCTCGTCCTTGAGGAGGAGACGAATTGTTCCGCAGCGTTGCGGTCATTGTTACGAGACCCGGGGGTCTCATCAGAAGTCTACTCGGTGTC
>QFEV01000618.1:0-20893 GCA_003316405.1 Thelephora aurantiotincta
GATTAGCGCGGTCGCTGATTCAACGAAGCAAGAGGCTTACGACTCGGTTTCCAACATCCTGATGTTTCCTTGTTTCCCGACACAGGTCCAAGCCCAGTCGGCGACCAACAACCAAGGGGCAACAAACAAGAAATTGTGGTCGCCATCGAATGGAGTCGTGTAGCCCGCCGTAGAAAGCGTGCGCACCCAAACCACCAGCACGGGAGCAGAGAGCGGGAGCAGGAGCGTTGCCAGAAGCAGCAAGTAGGTGAGGAAGGTGTGATTGTACACTCGACTGATTAGATGACTTTCCGTCCGAACACGAGAACCTGGACGGGAGGGAGGGGACGGCGAAGGTGGGTACATGGTGAAGGACGAATCTTTGGTTTTATGTGAGGCCCCCCTCCGCGAAAGATGAGAGCAGGAAGAAGAGACGGTGGTGTAGAAAATTATAAGGTAGCTCCCGAGGAAAGCGACCTGCCACGGCACGAGGAAGAAAATCAACAGGAACACGATTGACATTGAGCTCACAGTCGTCCTCGATCTGCGCCTTTGCATCGGGGGTTCGTGTTCCCAATCTTTCCCGTGTAAAACCCGGCCCGCCGCAGAGCTCAGGGCGGCAGCGAGGTAGGTGAGGAGAGAGATAAGCCAGAAGGTGATGATTACCAGACCGGTGGAGAGCAGCACGAGGATTGGAGCGAGGGCAGAGAAGAGTGGTTCGCCAGAGAGTCCGAGGTATGCGGACTTAGGGAGGGGGACGAGGGCTATTAAGAAGGAAATGAGGAGGAGACGAGGAAGGAGGGATCTGATGAAGGTGGAGAGGGCTTGGGCTAGCATTGGAAGGTGGGTTCCTAGGACACAACTCTTGTATTGAGTACGTACGCAAAGAAATTGGATGCGAGGAATTTCTCACCAGTTTCATGAATCATGACACGTAACCCCTGCCAGATTACGAGCGAAACGATTCCTACAGACCAAGTCGCCAGCACCGGCCAGTACCTGTACCCCCATCGCCCGATAGACATCCACCAATCGATGGTGATGGTGATAGACTCTGGGTAGCATGCCTCTGGCTCTCCTGAGGTGTAGAGCGTCAGGTTCAGCCCTCTATTGGAAGAAGAGTGGACGTAAGGCGCGGAGGAGTGAGAGTGGAGGAGGACTTGGCGATGAGGGAACGAGGTTGATGGGTGAATCCTATGGTAATGTGATTCGACGGGAGTCTTTTGGACGAGAAGCGGTGGGAGCAAGGTATCTGGGTAATCGTCAAGATATTGGGCACCTAGGGTTAGAGGGGATAGCTCGGACTTGCCCTGGCATGAGCGCGATGAAAACTTGGCCGGGAGGCGGTAGACCAGCAACGCGTTAGTAAATAGATTCGGGAAAGTGATCTCGGTTTCAAGGGGTATGAAACCGGATGATAGCTTTGGAAGAGAAACAGAAACCGACCCGAACAGTACACCTATACAGCAAGTGTGTGAGGATCGAAAGGGTATGGGTGATTTGGCCACGAACTGAAGGAACTCGTGTCCGAGTGAACGTGAGCGGACTCATTAATAAACCCACCGACAATCCAGCCCCTGCTGTTTGCCCCATCAACCTTGATAACGACCCAGGAATCTGGGGAATCAGCTGGTATCTCGCCCTTGAAAAACACAATTCCCTCTGCCTCGTCACTCCCAGCTCCTGGAACCGGGAATTCCTGATGGGGATGTGTAACGGGAAGCAGATTCAACGTCACAGGTGGTAATGAAGCGCAATTCTTTGCCGAGAACTCTCCAGGACCGGAACATTTAAAGATCGAAGCTCGAAGAGGACCCGGGTTGAAGGGAGATACGGACTCGATCGCTCCTCCCGCGAGATAAACCGCGAAAGTACTCTTATCCCCATTCGATGCTCCATTTCGCTGAGTCTCTGGACGACGAAGGAAAAAAGCCTTTGACCCATGGAAGACCGGTTTTACGAGCCTTAACATTGGGCTGGGAGTAGAACTCGTTCCGGGATCCGGGACGACCTCGACCTGCGTGTCGATGGCCGAGGGAAACGAGGGATTGGGAGGAGGAGGAGTTTCGTGTCCGTTTCTTAACCACGCATCTAGGGTCGATGCCCGAACAAGGGGGGCGGAGGCGGAGAGCTCGAGCGCGGCCCTGGCGACTTGCCAACGGGCCTGGTGGCACCAAACCATTTCCCGGTGACCGATACCGGTCCAACACCTCTCCATGCCAGAGGAAAAAATCGTTTTACGGAAGATGTCTTGGGAATTTGGTTCTGGGAGGATGCATGATTCGGAAGGGACCATCGTGTCAGTCGCACCACCGCAAATAGAGATGATTGGCGTAGGATCGGAGGTGAGGTGCTCGTGATTGGTGGAGTATATGTCTTCTATGCGGTTATCGAAACGAGCAGGCGGGAGAACGTGTGGTGTTGACATGGTGATGATAGTGGAGATATCTGGGGACGGGAGAAGGGATGTGGCAACCACACCCCCCATCGAATGGCCCATAACCACTATGGATGTATTGGGAGGGTATAGCGAAAGGATATAACGAGTGGCATCCAAGACATAGGTACGCTCTGAGAGGAGCGTGGGTCCATGAAAGGCGGAGAGGTCCTCGTTGAATTCGACAGCGAAGACATCCAAGGGTTTACTTACCGAAGAGCGGGAGGAGAAGTCCGGTGATATGACGTATGGGGAAGAGAAGTACTGCCTCGCCGCAGAAGAGGCGATGGAACGTACTTGATGGGATGAGCCTGCGTTTCCTGGAATGAAAAGTACGGGTGTTCCAGATGGCTGCGGCACGTTGAGTCCACGAATCATCCATTGTTAACATGACATACCTGGTTATTATCCCAGCCTACTTCGCGGTAGAGCCAGAGGGAGTATCTTCCACTCAAACCCGTCCAAGAGGCGTTGAAGCCACTTTGTAGGATGTATGACGGAGACATGTAAGACATCCGGCATCCCTGGGGCGACAGTTGAGCAGGTGCATGGACACTCGCCCGGAAACATATGAAGATCGTGATTGCAGTGGTCACGCCGAGCAACACGCTTAGAATATGTATGCTGTAATTCATGGGCGGTATCTATGTACGCCACTAGGATATTGCGGGGGGCTCCTGGGAAATGAACAGAAAATTAAAGAATCAGTGTCGGTTTTGACGTTTGTCAGAATCGTAAACAGCCTTTGAGGGTATGGTTACATACCACTAGCCTGGACTTTGAAATTGCCGAGTGGGCTGAAGGGTTGACCTCGGCGAAGATCCAGCTTTCTGATGGGGAGTGGTGCACGTGACGTGGAGGCAAAAGCGATGATCGAGTTCCCAGATCGCCTGGGCAAGAGTCTCTGTATTAGAGGGGTTGAGAGGGTCCAGTGAGAAGCGGCAATCTACCTGGGGTGGGTCGCAAGGCGTCGAGGAGAGACGGGCGAGGGGTGAATTTGCCGGTGGTTTTTACGTGGTGGTTACAGTTTAGACGGTTCGGCTGAGAACGTTGTGTTGATCGATCATTGCGATGATCACCACGCTTTTGATGCCCCTCCCCGTCGACGGGAACAGAGGGGTGGATATCCCGTTCGGCGGGAATATTGTCTTCCGAGGGCGGAGGCGGCCCGGTGGAGTGGCACAAAGACAGTGTGGGGCACGGCCAGCGGAGGGGATGGTCCGCTGGACGCTGTGCCGGCGCCTCCGGGTGGGCGAGGGCTCCTGGGCATGAGGATCGAGCACGGTGGCCCAGCCCGGTGCTGCAGCGGGCCCCAACGGGGCTGAATGGAACTTCCGAGACGACCTGCAACCGACGAAGGGCGTTTTAGAACCCACGAAGAAACGAAAATTCCGCTGGCCCATTATTTTTTTGAGTTTTTGGTATTCGCGGAGTTTGGAATCGTGGAATTATGGGAATAAATTAAAACGCCGACGCAGGCTACCGCGCCTCGCACATTTAAATCTCTGTTCCTTCCCAAGCTCATGCGCGAATCTTCCGCCCTCCCGGCCAAGGGTAGAAAATCAAACAGGGCATCAGACGACGGTCAGCAGTCGTCCTCGGCCGCTGAAATGTCTTCGGATTTCTCGGGCAGGCAGGCCTCTGCCTTCTACTCATGTCTCACCATTCCCGTCGAAGGCGCTACGCCGATCCAGGATCAGGACACCCAGTCAAAATCCGCCTCCTCCCAATCCGCCTCCACCCCCAAACGGGCTCCGCGAAAGTCCAAGACCGACGCTCTCGCCGCAATGCAGATTCAGGCGAACTCCTCTGACGACAAGTCCCAATCGTCCTATCAGGCCACGGGTCTCAGAACCTTCGACGACCCCGGGCCACCCATCGCCGTTTCACCTGTTCTGGACATGAGCTCTGTAAAGACGACCAGTCCTCGTAACCCTCTCCCGAGGAAACATCCTCGTCCTTTTAGTTTGGAGGATTGCCCCACTTACTATCCCACCATGGAGGAGTTCAAGGACCCTCTTGGTTACATTCGCTCCATATCAGAACATGCCAAGAACTACGGAATCTGCAAAATTGTACCACCGGAGTCGTGGAAGATGCCCTTCACGACCGATACCGAGGTATACCTCTGCCACATTCTCGCGTCACGCTGGATGGCTCACCCCGTTCCTCGACCCCCAGACCTTCCGTTTTAAGACAAGGCTGCAATGCCTCAACTCCATCGAGGCTTCGTCGCGAGCCAAAGTCAATTTCCTTGAACAGTTATACCGATTTCATAAACAGCAAGGTAACCCCCGCGTTTCTGTCCCAACGATAAACAACAAGTCTCTCGATCTCTGGCTACTCAGAAAAGAGGTGCACAAGCTGGGTGGCTATGACGCGGTATGTTATTTTACGTCTTGACAACCTGCCCTTTCATTCAGTTCAAACATCCCCAAGGTCAACAAAGGCAAGAAATGGGCGGACCTCGGCCGTCTTCTCGGCTTCTCAGGTATCCCCGGTCTCTCGACCCAAATCAAGAACTCCTACACCCGAGTCATCCTCCCCTACGAGCACTTTTGTGAAAGGGTTCGGAATAACCCTTCCATTTCCAAGGTTGACAAGCGGGTCTCCTCCCCTGATCTCGGCCGCGAATCCAACGCCAATCCGAATACGTCAATGACGCTTATGAGTACACGTGGGAAATCACGCGCAAGCACTTCAGCGGTATCCAAGCAAAAAGAGAGGGATACCGAGCCCACCGTAAAGGAGGAGAGCGCGAGCGTGTATGATGATAACTCGCCACCCCTGAGCCCACTCAGCTCAGCTTCCAGCACACTCTCCGACCCTCCAGATGAGCGGGACGCCCAGGACGCCGAAGGGACTTCGGAGACCGTCAAAGGTAAGAGAAGGAAGGAAGAGAACGGCGAAGGTTCTTCTACAGCCGCCGCCAACGGAAAGCTGAGGAACGGCACTTCTTCAACTGAGGTAATGCCTTGTGCATCCGATGTTGTTGAAACACTAATTCCACGTCCACAGACGCAATGCGAGGTCTGTCATAAGACCGATCGTGGACTCCAGATGCTGCTTTGTGACGGCTGCGACTGCGGTGAGTCATGGCCGATCATGTTGTCGACGTTTCGGCTAAGCCCTGGCAGGATACCATACCTTTTGTTTGGACCCGCCACTGAGTGTCATTCCCAAGGGGCAGTGGTTCTGTCACACTTGCTTATTCGGAACCGGAGGCGATTATGGGTTCGACGAAGGCGAAGAACACAGTCTATCCAGTTTCCAGGCTCGAGATAGAGAATTCCGCCGTATGTGGTTCACTGCCCATCCCCCCGGTGATCACGCCGAGGACGACTCGATAAACACAAGGATCGGGAAGGATCTCGTAGTTTCTGAGGGCGACGTAGAGAAGGAGTTCTGGAGGCTCGTTTCTTCACAGAAGGAGACCGTGGAGGTTGAATACGGTGCTGATGTGCATTCTACCACTCACGGAAGGTAGGAAAAGGTTGCTCGTTGTCCATTCATGTCCGACATACCACCTCTTAGCGCCATGCCCACACTCGAAACACATCCCATGAACCAGTACTCCAAGGACCCTTGGAACCTGAACAACATTCCCATTCTGGCCGATTCTCTTCTTCGTTTCATCAAATCTGACATTTCCGGGATGACCGTTCCCTGGACGTATGTCGGAATGATCTTTTCCACTTTCTGCTGGCACAACGAGGTGAGTATACTTTTCTGACCGCCCTGGGCTGTTTCTCACGATGTCCCAGGACCACTACACCTACAGCATTAATTTTAGTACGTGCTCGTCATGCCTTACAGATTGTCCATCTCATCCTTCTTTAGTGCATTGGGGAGAAACGAAGACCTGGTACGGTGTGCCAGGGGAGGATGCTGAACTTTTCGAAGATGCTATCCGCAAGGAAGCCCCCGACTTGTTCGAAGCCCAACCCGATCTCTTATTCCAACTGGTCACACTCTTGAGTCCAAAGCGACTCACAGATGCCGGTGTTCGTGTCTACGCCTGTAACCAGAGGGCTGGCGAATTCGTCATCACATATCCGAAGGCGTACCACGCCGGATTTAACCATGGGGTGCGGCCACATTAAGATGGTCCTAGTCCCTCCCGACCACTGACATCTCCTCTCGCGCAGTTCAATTTCAATGAGGCTGTCAATTTTGCACCTCCGGATTGGCTGCCTTTCGGTTTAGACTGTGCGCGTAGATACCAAGAACATGGGAAGATGCCAGTCTTCTCGCACGACGAGCTCTTGGTTACCGTTACCCAGCAGTCTAATTCAATCAAGACGGCGCTTTGGTTCGTGACTCGTTGATCTAGTTCTCCACGCCATCACTAACATCATACCCTCCCTAGGTTGAACGACAGTTTCAAGGAGATGATCGACCGGGAGTTTGCCTTCAGGAGACGCGCCCGTGGTGCCAAGTTTGGCGAGATCCTCATCGAGGAGGATCGCCCAGAGGACCAGTATCAGTGCTCCGCGTGCAAGGTCTTCCTCTACTTGTCCCAGATCACCTGCCAGTGTACGACTCAGGTTACCTGCATGGACCACCCCGAGAAACTTTGCAAATGTTCTCTCTCGAGTCGTGTATTGAGGAAACGATTCTCGGATGAAGAGCTGACCGAAATCCTCGTCAAGGTCTCAGATAGAGCCCGTATTCCAGAGGCGTGGAGGTCAAAACTTGGGAACCTCCTTTCATCTACCGCTCGACCACAGCTTCGTTCTCTCCGCGCCATTCTTGCGGAAGGAGAGCGTATCAGCTACCCCATGCCCGAGCTACAAGTCCTCCGAAGATGCGTCTCCCGTGGAAACGAGTGGGTTGAACAGGCCAACACGTTCTTGCGTAAGGCGAGTAGGAAGAGGGCTCGCAAGTCTACGCGTCCCGGGGACGTCATCAAACCCGGGGCGCTGGACGAACCATACGACAGGCCGGAGCGGGGACTGGAGGACGTTTACGCACTCCTGAGGGAGGTTGATGGCCTCGGGTTCGACGGTCCCGAGTTGGAGGCTCTGCGGACTCTTGCAAAGGATGCGGAAGAGGTCAAAGCAAAAGCCCGTCAGTTCCTCGCCGCATCGGAGGAAGAGCCTCCTCGACCAGGTTTCGTCCAGGACTGCGAAAACTTCGGCATCACCGCCTCTTCGCTCAATGTGTACATCCCAGAGTTGTTCGAGGTGGAGCAGATCGTACTGAGGGACCGCCTGATGAAGGATATCGATGACTGGGAAGCTGGAATGTTAATGGATGACGTTCGTAATCTCGTCGCGAGGGCTCGAGCCTGCAACCTTCCAGCCGACGGTCGACATATGAAGGTTCTTAATGCAAAACAGGCAGCAGGGTCAAGTTGGGAGGATGGAGCCAAGGCTCTGATTGCCCAGCGGGTCAAGAATATGGACGAGCTCGAGGAGTTTGCAAAGACGGAATCGAACGTCCCTGTCGATGGTGCCCTCTTGGATCGTATCATGAACCTCCACAGTCGGGCAAAGGAGTACCAGAGGCAGGCGGATGCTATCCTCCACCGCGAGCCTGGCGTCGTCAAGGTCAAACCTCAGGATGCCATGAAGTTGGTCACGCGTGCCGAGGGAAGCTTCAACATCCCTTCGATCAACGATCTCAGGAGGACGACGGACTTCGCCCTCGATTTGGAGTCTAGGTGCGAGATGGTGATGAGGGGAGCATATCAGCATGTCGAGTCCGAGGACGACGTGTTTGGCATGTTCCAGCAATGGAAGAACTACGCGAAGGAACACCTCACTATGTTTACCATGCCAAATTTCGAGAAGTTCGAAAGGAGGCTAGCGGATCATTACCGTTGGGTCGACCGTCTCCCTTGGAACCACCGTCGACAAGGTCCAGTTCAGGTGACCAAGCTTTACGATGATGTCATGCAGGCGACGCAGATCAATGACGACACCCCCTCCACGGATGAATACCTCAGTTGTATCTGCATCACGCCTGTTCGTCCTCCCGCACCAGGAACTGTATCTGACGCGGTCCAGTGTGACCATTGCTTTGCGAGGTTCCATGGGGCCTGTGCCAGTAGTGGGGGTTCCTGTCCATTTTGCGACCACCACCATTGGAACGGATCCATCCATAAAGAAAGGAACTGGCACTATTGCTACCTGCTCGAGGTCGCTAACGAGGCCCCCGTGATCTCCCGCACGTACTCCCCCGAGTGGAAGGAAGTGGAAACCATAATATTCCGGGTCGATCGACTTGTGCAACAGGTCGGACAGTTCTTGAGCTTCGCATCTCATCCTGCCAATCAACGTTCGGAACTGTTACCACGTGTCAAGCACTACATGCGCAAACTCTACAGACTACAGTTCGTCGTCGGTCATTCAGAGAACGTCTCTTACGGGCTTGACCTTGCGGGGTTACATCGACTCCTTGCTACTCAACCCGTTCCGCCCAAGAATAGGAAGCGCAGGCGCCCCAAACTCACGTTCGGCCAGGATTATGACAAGGATTGGACGGACGGGACCAGATGTATCTGTCGTGGTCGCACCGAGTACTTGATCAACTATCCCAAGGTCCAATGCGAATCCTGCCAGAGGTTCTATCATAGTGGATGTGTCTTCTTCCCAAACAATCATGCGGATCCGACAAAGAACATCTTCACTTGTCCTCTCTGCTGCCTGAGGAAGAACAAGAAGTATCCTTATTCAGAAGTCCGAGTGCGCGGCGTCGGTGAGTGTTTCCTTGATTGGTCCATTGGTTTTGCAACTGACGGGATCTTTAGATCCCCCAGACATGGACACTTACATCGATACCGAGAGCATGTTATCTTCCTCCTCCAAGGCTGTCATGTACAAGAAGCTTCCTCGTCCATACACGCAAACTCTTTTCGTCGAACTGGTCAAGTACACGCCCGGGGATACCTCCGTGCAAGAACTTTCTTCTTCCTCTCGGCCTCATTCTGTTGTCGATGATCGAGCGTCACATCACTCTATTCCTCAATCCCCCCATCATCACCAATCCCAGTCACCCGAGCAAAACAGATACGTGCCCCCTCCGCCCCCGTGGTCCAGCAGGTGGAGTAGTGCTGCAACTGCCGCTTCACCTCCGACCGGAGCTCCTTCTGCTTCTGCCCCGGCATCTCCGCCCTTGCAACCTTTGTCTGGTCGCGAGTTAAGAGATCCTCCCAGAGGGATGCCGACACCGCCCGTTTCTTTGAAGCGTAAATACGACGAAGAGCCTGTGGTGGACTCTCGGCCTCCGCCATTCCATAATGATTACGACAGGCGAGGACTAAAGCGAAGGGAGGACGAAGGACCCATTGACGTAGATCGCGCACGATCTCCGGCCAGTTTCTACAATGCCACTTCTACTAAGGAGTACATCGACCGTAAGTTTGCCTCCAATGGAGTTCCGGGGCCTAGCAGGGATCGAGAACGCGATGATGGACGGGACCGGACTCCCCCTATTCTACCGCCATTGACCAATAGTAACGCTATTCGAATTCCCGTGAAACGGAAGTACGAGGACACAACTCCCGGTCACGAAGATCGATTGCTTCCTAGCCCGTCTTCGATGCAACCATCCCCAAAGCGTCGTCTGACCGGCAGTGGGGTTACACTACCCCCGCCCCCTTCCTCTGTGTCACCTGTACCTCCTTCCCGTCATCCTCCAACCCTTTCTCCTTCTCTAGCGATGATCGTTTCTCCAACTCCCACAGAACCTCGACCATCTCCACGCGAAAGACGGCCGTCGATTACGTCCTACCCTTCTTCCGTCTCTGCTCCCACCAACCAGACGCGGTTACCTCCCATGACCCCACCTTCGCCGCAAAGACTGATTTACAGAAACTCCTAAGCTGGTCGCTGATGGTCTGAGTGGCCGTGTCGCTTTCTCTCCTTGTACTTTTATGATTATGGGACCCACTTTTTTTCTGCCTTGTCCATAGCGTTTTTTTTCTTGTGTGTAGGGTACTGGGTGACGTAATACGAAGAATCGAGTGGGTGATCGAGAGAGAAAATTCATCGGACAACTCCTTTTGGGGGCCTCTCTGGAAAACCGCAAAGTCTTCTCGGCTCTTCCGTCCACAAAGCTCAGCAATGGCCCCTGGTCCTAGCGAATCTCCCATTCTCCCCAGCTCACCCCTCTCTGTTCGCGCCCATTCTCGCTCTCCCGTTCGTCACCGAGCCAACAGTCCACATGATGCTGACCCAGACATCGAAGGACTTTCCCGCTCGTTGGGCTCAAGACACTCACCAACCCTCAGCCGCTCGCACGCGAATCCGCATGATCCGGATGTGCGCGAACGGCAAAGAACCATGGATGCCGATATGGCAATTCAACTTTCGAGGGTCCGGAGCGCTACCGTCACCCAACGCTGTCCAGTCCCTCCGCCCGGTGCACGGGGGCGGTCGGACGAACTCACGCCAACCTACAACCGATACCCACTCCCCTCCGAATCCGATTTCCCGTTCCCGGAACCGGAGGGGTCAGCCGACGTCGGCCGACTGGATTACAGCGAGCAGACAACGAGGGACTCGGGGGAGAACCACTCTCGACCAGATCTCCTCCCGTCTCCCGCCCACCTTGGCCACCAAGAGCACGGCGACCCACACATGCCATCACGAGGTCCTGATCATCGCGACCTCGACATGGAATCCACGGGCTTAGGGCATGTTTCCTCCATGGGCGAGTTACCCATGTACCGACCCATGTCGATACAGCACACCCACCCAAGGTGGGACTTTTCTACCATGGAAGAGTTTGCCGAGGCAGAGAAAATTCGGTTGGACATACGGTCACCCCTGGCATCATCTACGACTCCGACGAATCGTCTCCGTCCCTCACAGGAAGTGGCGAGCGATGTCGCCAATGCTGACACGACAATCAGTACCTCCACTGGGTTCACCCTCCCTCCCCGACGACCCCGAGACCGTAAACTCAGTTCCTCAAACACAGGAAACACGCGAAGAGGAAAGATGGTCTTGTTCGAGCAGGCCATCAACAATTCTTCCGGGAGGCCTCCACTGTCAACTCACATCACCATCCCCGAGATACCAGAAGGAATTCACCCTTCATTACCTGAAAATCTTCCGACGTTTCCAGGCGGCACCACTGGCGGTCACGACAGACCATATCGGTTTTCCTTTTATTCCAATGCATTATCCCAAACAATTCACTCGAGGAGCCTATGCGAGTTGCCCGCAGAAGGACAATCTTTCGAGGAATTGTTCACTGGTGTCCTCCCTCCAGAATCGCAATCAAGCGATCCTGTATCCAGTTCCACCTCACCGGGGATAAACGGGAACGGGAACACCAGGAACGTTCCAACGGACTTCGCCATTCGGATGGGGTTTGAAGATCAGGTTAAGAAGGTGAATGGAGACCCAGATCCGGAGAAAGCGACGTGGTGGTTAGACGTCATGTCGCCGACCGACGAGGAGATGAAGATGCTGAGCCGTGTATGTCTGTGGCGTTTTTGGTAGAATCACCCTCCCAGAGTTGAAGTGTTTTCTAGGTTTTCGGTATCCATCCTTTGACAACCGAAGATATTCAAATGGAAGAAGCTCGTGAGAAGATTGAACTATTTCGCAACTACTATTTCGTCTGTTTCCGCAGTTTCGACCAGGATCCATACAGCCCCACCCATTTGGATCCCATCAACATGTACGTGGTGGTGTTCAGGGAAGGCACACTTTCGGTAGGTCGTGTCCTCTGCAACCCACGGCACTTAATCTCACGTGAGTTGTTCTAGTTCCACTTCCGCCCAACACCCCACCCCCAAAACGTAAGAAGGCGAATTAAGCAACTTAAGGACTACATCAACGTCACTTCGGATTGGATCTCTTATGCTCTCATTGATGATATCACCGATGCGTTTGGTCCCCTCATCCAGAGCATCGAGTATGAGGTTGACAGTATCGACGAGTTGGTGTTGATTCTGAAAGATGCCGAACAGAGCGACATGTTGAGGAGGTATGTTACTCAGAAACTTCCGCCACTCTCCGACAGCTGGATTGGTATAACAGGATTGGGACCTGTCGGAAAAAGGTCATGGGTTTACTGCGACTCATGGGGAACAAGGCCGACGTCGTTAAAGGGTTGGCAAAACGATGTAACGAGAACTGGAGGGTGGCCCCTACCTCCGACATCGTATGTATCGCTTATCTTCAAACCGCAGTTTTTGACTCGAGGCATTCCAGGGCCTTTACCTTTCCGACATCCAAGACCACTTGATCACGATGACCCAGAATCTGAACCACTACGAGAAGATTCTCTCCCGTTCTCATTCTAATTATCTCGCTCAAATCTCGATCGAGATGACAGATGCCAACAATCAGATCAACGACGTCTTGTCCAAGTTGACCGCGCTGGGTACGGTGCTCATCCCGATGAACTTGATCACCGGTCTTTGGGGCATGAACGTCCACGTTCCCGGCCAAGACGTTCCGGTGGGTATGAGAGCGTTTTGTTTGGAGCGTGTTTTCCTCATTGCGCTCATCTAGGGATACGGCTGGTTCTCTGCGATCATCGCGTGCCTCGCAGCCTTCGCCGTGATTGGTGGTTTCTCGGCATACAAGCTGATGGCCCGATAATCGTCGATGACGAGCCTGCTCGTGCATCCTTTAGTGCATTCGACGACTGCAACAGCTTGGGCATACAACCCTTGTAGGCATTCGACCATCATTCATCCTGTATTTCTTATTCAGTCATGGCCCCGCTGTGATTCAAATTTTTGGCGCTCTAATCGAGGTTTTTGTCCTCCTCGCTTGCGCCCTGTCTCGATCGCGGAGCCAACGTCTACTTTGTGCTGCGCATGAACCAATGAACCAAAAAGCCATACCATGGGGAACAGAGATGGCTTGGCACAGACAGTATCCCTCACAAATGCCGCTCAAGTCGACAATTCCATGACTGGGCATGATCCCTGTAGAGATCTGGCATATACACTAAACACACATACACTACGTTCAAACCGTCTCGGAGCGCGGAAAAACATTAATAATAAACCTCTGAACCGAGCCGGTAAAAAGATACAATAAATACGACGGAACTTGGGTGCATCACAAAGGCGTAATGATACGGATAACGTGAAATGCTGGAGGTATAACGAGCGGTAGCGAAAAGGTGACTGGAACGACGCCTCGAGATCATTTCTTGCGTAGCTGGGCGCGCAGATTGTCGTTTTCCGTTTGGGCAGCGTTCAGTTCCTCGAGTAAAGCCACACGCTGAGTCTGTTCTGACATCATCATCGCGTCGATCTCCTCGTTCGCCTTGGCCAACTTCCCCTCGACCAGTATGAGTTGAGTTTCCATCTGCTTTCGAACCGCGTTCGTCGCTGATGTGATTTCGTCAGCGAGGGAAAGGCTCTGTGCACTCAGAGAAGCGTTGGCGACAGTCAGTTCACGACACGTTTCCGCTTGTTCAGTGGCTTGTTCTTCCAACTCCCGCTTTTCGGTTTCGAGTCGATCCAGCGCCTCTTGTAGTTGGGCGACTTCGTCCAAGCTGTGTTTTGGTATTGGTAAAAATGAGAAAAAAGACAAGAAAACCGGGGCCCACAGTTCAGCATTCCTATCTGACAGGGCGGAATCCCTATCTTCAAGCGTCTTGACTTGCTTCTGGTAGGTCTCGAGCGCCGCGCTCGAATCCATCGCCAACTTCTGCGCCCTCTCTGCATTTTTTTTCAACAAGTCATGGGCCTGGGCGAAACGTATCAGTCGCTCGATCAACGCCCTATCGTCCGTGATCAGAGATTGGACCCTCGATACGAAGCTTTCGATGCTGAAGCCAGTCATCGAAACTTGATTGGATCCAGGAGATCCTGGAGTAGCCGGTTGGCTTTGCGTCTTGACGTTATCGTAGAGCGCCTTGAGGCCCCGGACGTCCATCTCTGAGAGGGATTGTTTCAACGGGCTTCCCGCAGGTGATGATGTCGGAGAAGTCGCCCGGAAGCGGTGCTGTCCAACCTTCGCTGCGCGAGCCTCGGCAGAAGGGAGGATGGCCCACACAGGAGCAAGAGCAACAACAAGCGATGCTGCGTCGCCTTTGTATTCGACTGTCGTTGTGGCCATAGAAGTCTGTTGAGCGATGAGCTCGACGATCCTGTCAGATTGCTCCTGTGGTGTCCGTTGAGCATGTTTGCCAAACTGTTGGAGATGAGACGACAAACTCGTGACTGGTTCTCGAGATATTGGACCTCCTTCCTCAGTGCGTCGGCCTCCGCACGGGATTCCCTAAGTGTGTTCGAAAGTTCCCGTTGTTCGCGTGCGGTGTCGCGAAGTTCCTGGACGGTATTCAAGATGTTTTCGATGAAGAAAGAGATCGATTCGGCAAGGATAGGAATGGTTGCGTCGGAATCGCTTGGGAGGGGGATATCGTGCTCTTGAACAACGGCCCATAAGGTGGCCGACACCTCCTCTGCGGGGGCCATCTCGCATGCCCACCTGGCCTTTTCAAGTTCGAAGCGGGTATTGACCTTGGCCAATTCCAAATCCCTGGACTGAAGCGCAGAGCCCATCTCGGCTTTGAGTTTGGCAAGCTCCTGTTCCTTGAGCAGAACCTGTCTGTTCGCCTCAGACACCTCTCCACTCCGCTGATTCATTGCCTCTAGTTGGTGTTGGAGACTTTCGACCTGTTGCTGCCTCTCCTCTAGTTCGACTTTTGTTGACTTGAGGGCTTCTTTGTGCTGACGCAGTTCCTCAACTTCGCCCCTGTGTTGTGCTAGTTCCTCCCCCAACGAACGAGCTTGCTCTTCGGTTGTCTGAAGCTCCATCTCGAGTGTTGTTTGTAGTTGCTCTTTCTCCAGCTTCAACAATGACAGATCCCTACCCAAGTCGGCTCGCTGCTTATTCGCTTGTGCGAGTTCGCGAGTGACAGCATCGAGCTTCTCCTCGAGGACTAATAGATCCCCACCGGATGTGGGTTTCTTGGGCGGTTGAGGTACGACAGAATCTGAGTGACCAGCAAAGAAATGTTCGAATTTGGTGTGGATGGGTAAATACTTGGGATCGACAGGGGAGCTCGTGCCTGAAGGAAAGGATGAGCCATTCACTGTTGGCGATAGGGTGGAATGGTGGGATTTCTCGAGATGCTTCAGTGAGTGGCTGAGGACACTGGCTCGATGTTCCATCAGTCGTCGCTGAATCTCGTTGACCTGTTCTGAGAGTTTCCAGACATCCTTCTGGACGCTTTCGACCTTGGAGTTGGCCAAGTCGAGCTGTTCAGTAGTTTGCTTGGACACGTTCCTGTACGGTGCGTTGACCTTTGCTAATGACTGAGCGGCGTCACGTATTTTGGTCTCGAGGGTTAACTTCTTTTTCAGACCGGCCAAGCGCGATGATAGGGTCTGATGCTCCTGGATGTGCCGTGTAAGAGGTGCACAACGAGTTGAGCTGTCGGCTGCTACGGACCTTTTTTAACTCTTCCACTTGCTCAGAGCTCAAGATTTCGTGTCCCTGGCATTCTGCAACCGCTTCAGAGGCCAGTAGACTAAGTAGCAGTTCGTCGCGTGTGTTGTAGCCATTCTCGCCATTCTTATCATCCACCACGGTTGGGATCACGTTCGGAGGGGGTACCCGAACTGTTTTGCGGGGGGAGATGCTAGACTGGACAGAATCTGTCCGGGATGACGAAGGGCGAGGTTGTTCTTCATCCTGAGGCCGTGGTCTGTCTCGCTTGAGCGAGAGAGGGATGGTCGTGGTGGCTGGGGACTCTGTCAAGACGTTGGTTGCTTGATCGTTGTCCGTCGGTGGCCACGATGGCTTGGTGCTGAGAGAGAGGGGAGTTATTGGGACGACGGGGGCGGGTTGTGGTGGATCTGTACTGGGAGTGTTGCCCACCAGGAAGCGTCGGACGCCGTTCATGACGGTGCCGGAAGAAAGCCATCACTTGCACTCCGCCTTCGTGGTCGAGGACGTCGGCCATGTCCTTCACCTTCCAATGGCCACGGTTCTCCGACCAGTTTCACGAGAATGCGATCCAGATGCTCGATGCTGCTCTCAACAAAGGAAACAAGCCGCCAGTCATTGCAGACAGGATCGAAGTCGTCGAACTCGAGATGGGCTCCCAGGTGCGTCCCGACTCCTCCCTGTCGGTTTCCTCGGCTGCACTCTCTGAAGGCACCCTCCTTCTAGCCTCCAGAACTGGAGATTCGAGACATTGGAGAACTGACCACAGATCAGTTCCGAGGCATATTCCGTTTAACATATTCGGGTGATGCCCATCTTGTGCTCCGGACCAAGGTCCAGGTGCGCACGACCACCCCCATAAACGTCTCTATCGCCTTGACACTTTCCAGGCGAACCCACTGAATCACAAACAACCCGACATCCATCTGATGACTGGATCACGAGGCATGCTTGCCGCTAAACAACCCCTCGTTGTTCCCATGCTGCTCCGATTATCCCATTTCAAGCTCAATTCATACGTCGTCCTCGTCGTTTCCAAGCAGAAGGGTATCACCATCGTGTTCAAGACAGATCCCCTCCAGCACGTCGATATCAATAGCACGTTCGACTCAATAGCAGTCATTCAGAAGTTTATCCAGAGGGAGATCGAAGGACAATTGCGTCAGATGTTCAGAGAAGATTTGCCGGGGATTATCCACCGTCTCAGCCAGCAATGGATGAATGCGAAAGTCGAGGCCCCCTACCTACCCAAATACACAGCTCCGCAGGTGCCACGCCCACTCTCCTTACATGAATCGGCCCTTCCGGTTTTTTCTCCCCCTCTGTCTATGCGGTCGGCTCCTGCCCACTCCGTTGCTGCTCCGAGTGTGTTCGGGCCCCGGCGTCCGAGATCCGTTTCTGGCTTACCTACGTCGAGCCCTCGTTCCACTCCCAAACCTCTCCCGACTCCTGGAGCAGATGTGGGGCCGCCTACTTCATTCCCAGGGATCGAGAACTTCGATCCCACCTATGGTCTGCGGCCAGAGGGACTTCCGGCTAAGAGCTTATTCAGCAACTTCAGCAAACTTTTCTCGCCGGCAAAGGGACTTGCGGAACTTACGGAGCCGTTGGAAGAAGTGGACGAGCTAGATGAACTTTCCAGTTTTGCCGACAGTGTCTCGAACACTCGACCCTCAACTCCCTCCGCACATTCTGGGGACACTCAGGATTACGAAACTATCTCAGCAGTTGGGGGTGGTACGATCACACGACCCAGGGTGTACCTTACACAATCTCAGGTCCAAAGTCCTATTGGTACAATGCCTGCGACTCCGGTCCCCCGCGCACCATCGTATCTCTGGCGATCATCTTCGCTGGAATTCGAGGCTCCTCCACGTCTACGTGGTCCGTTGCCGTTACGCCAACCCACAACGCCATCCCCTCTGGCCAACCCCCACTTGGGGACCCTTGACCGATCACATACCCGCACCTCTTCGGCTATACAATCACCTCTCTCACCACATTCCGACCCAGAGCTACCTCTCCTCCCGTCCACCTCGGCAACAAACCCCGTCTCACGACCGGCGCATACCCGTGCACCTCTCCCCACCCCACCCCCATCAGATTCCCACACCGATCCCGGCAACTCTCCGTCCCACAAGCGTCGGCAAAGTGAAGATCGACGATCATCGATCTCCTCGATCCCGGACCGTTTCGATACGACTTCCCCAGGCCTTCACGGAAGTTTTGGTCCGGATCCAGATCCGCAGGTCATTCTCCGTCCTTCGCTCAACGAACACATCTTCAAACTCTCCACCCTCACCCACTCAAATCATACGTTATCTCCATTTACACGGTCCTTAGAACACTTCACCGTGCGTAGTGGGCCACCAAAAGCTTCGAAGACCTCTGGAACCGGGGGTGGACCGTTGGATAGACCGCCCCACGTAAAAGTGAAGGCGAAGAGGAAGAGGATTTATCGTGTTGGCGGAAAGAAGGTTGAGCCTGAGCCTCCTCAAACGAAGTTCCCTCCTGCCCCGGCCTCAGATTTCGACGAATCAGATATGGATCGTTACTTCAAGTGGAGGGATGAGGTCGAACACCATCAGCAAATTGACCCAAATTCCCAACCTTCCCCTCCGGAAGAGTTACACCTCGCTCAGTTCACTCCGACCCCCCATCCTGCCCAAGTCCGAAGAAGACACCTCCAGCAATCCCCACCTCCATGATACAAATATGAACCCGAAAGTGGTTTCAATTTCGCGGGTTCCCGCAAGTTTTCGTGTTCCTTTGCTCGTTGTTTCATCATGCAATTCCTGGCTGCTTTTCTTGTCTGTTATTTAGACTTGTTTTGTTCTCCAGCTTAGCTCAAACCTCAACTCATGACAGGTAGAACGAAAGAACATTCGGCAAACTATTTATAGGACGCTCCGCACTTGCATCTTCCGCTGGGTCACTGCTAGATCTTGTAATCAGTATCTCTACACCCCCATATCCTGCCTTAGTCCCGTTCGCTTCCCAAGCCAATGTATGTAATCAGTCGCCTTCAATACCGTGGTTCACCTAACAAAAAAAACTCGACATGGGACCAGGAGTTATTGGGGCATAAAAGCCGGTCCCAAGTTCCTATACACGTCTGTTGACGCAGTGGCTGGTTTCTGCGGAAGCGAACCCTCTCCTGTCATCAGCGGCATCTGGGCCGTAGCGAGGACAGGTGGAGTCACACCCTCTTCAAAGTCCTATACCAGGAATGTTCAGCATGACATCTGTGAAACGACTGGAGCGGACTCACGTCAACGTGCATGCTGGGCAACCGGCTAGTGTTCTGTCTTGCCTGATTGCTTTGCCTCAGCTGCCTAAAGTCGTTCTTCAGGTACGTCTTCGTCAGTCCCGTCACCAGCGGAGACCGTAAGATCGTCGATGGAGATATGTTCACCATCCCGATGACTGCATCCTGGGCTTGTGGTTTCAGTGGAGGCGTTGTTGGAGGAGGCTGCGAACCCGCGACTTGGTGAATGATGTCATGGATTTCGGAGGACGAGAATGATAAAGTAGATGGAAGCTGGGTGAGGTTGGCAAATTCTGCGGGGTGTTGGAACGAAGGGGCTATCTTTGATTGCAGGAGTTCAACATTCTCTCGGGGAATTTCGGGATTGATATTCTCTAGAAGGTCGGAAAGGTGCGAACCCGTCAGTCCAGGAAGCTCGACTGGGTCCTGGTTGCGTTCTATAGTGACCTCGAGGATGCGAGTGACCGCCGCCGCCAATTGGGGATCGACCATGAGCGTCGGGACCAACGCACCGGCCATAGCCCCAACCTCTGGCCGCATTTCAGCGAGCCTCTCTTCCGGGAGTTTCTTGAGCATGCCTGGGATAGGGTGCAAGTTGGATGCGAGGTCCGTAACTGAAAGGTCGATCTCCTGTGCGGTGCGTAGCAGGGTCGAGGAAACAACGGGGATTAATGCGGTGTCGTCGAGCCTCTGGTAACCAGAGGCAATACGATAGGCGATGTCGGTGGCGTACGGTGCCGTGTACCGACATTCGAGGAGCCAACCCAGGCACGAGGACAACAGGCTGAGCATTTCCGGGGAGGATCCAATAAAGCCAAGTAACCAATTTGACACGCTTGATGATGGCAAAAGCAAGTCATCGAGTAGCCGAAGGTACAGCGTGACCTGGTACAGCAAGACATTGATCCCGTTCGGGTATTCTTCCGCGTTCTGGACAAGGTGATGGAAATCCTTCATACTCTCCAAGACGAGCCACTCTCCCACCCCTACGACTCCATCATCGAGGTTTACCAAGCGCTTGATCAGGTGCCCCTTGCTCTCGACATCAAGGACCGTGAAGAAAGCCCGCAGCTCAGGCAAGGCGTTAGGGATGACGCGCTGGACCCAGAGTCCAGTGTACTCGTCATGACCGAGGATCTCGAGGTCGGGGAAAGGGATAAGGTGATCGACGAAGGTAAAGGCTTGTTGAAGTTGGTAAATTGGGTCGATTTCGCCGTCTCGTAAGCTGTGTACAAGGATCATCCGGAAAATTATCTCCGAGAGGTGTCTCGAGCCAACAGAGGCGTCGAGGTTGGCCAGGGTCTTAACCGAGTCGATGCAAATATTGCGTGTCTCTCTAGCGACAGCGGCCACTGGATCCGTCCGTGAAAATGCCGCGTCGGCGGCATCTGTACAGGCAAAAAGGTCTACAGTATTTGCGGTCCACTTGCGTATGACGCGTGTTGGGGGGAGGTAAGAGGATGCAAGGCGGGTGAAGAGAGCCAGGGTCTCGTTAACGGAACGGAAGATTTGATCGGTAAAGTTGTGTGATTTGCCAGGGGGTACCGCGAGGCCGAACCGCTGTTTGATTTGTTGGACGAGGGACGAATAGACCTCACCGAGATGGATCACAACGCCTTGTGCCCGTCCTCCCCAGCTGGATTCCAAGACCTTCCATTCCCCATCGTCGTTGTTGCGAATAACAGAGTCGATGACGGCTAACGAGCAACGTAAAATACGGAGGTTTCGGATTTCGCTCAGATCCGTACTCGAGAGCCCCGCAAGTTCTTCCAAAGCGCAAGTGAGCCCGCCATCCGCAATGTCAGCAAGTTTCCGCAAAATTAAACGCTCCTC
>QFEV01000627.1:0-11822 GCA_003316405.1 Thelephora aurantiotincta
GAAGCATATCAAAAGCATGAACTGGGATTGGACTAGCAAGAGTTCATTCTAATGTATTAGCACTTTGTGTTTCATTAAAGAATATTTGTAATGAAGTGAAGAAAGAAGGTATTGCTCAAGGATTATTATTAACTTTATTACCTTTAGCAAAAATATCATAAATAATATAACCAAATAAAATAGTAGCAAATACCGAAATGAATGATCCATAACTAGATACAGCATTTCATCCACTAAATGCATCCGGGAAATCCGGGATTCTTCTAGGCATACCTGCTAAACCTAAAAAATGTTGAGGGAAAAAAGTTAAATTAACTCCAACAAATAATGTTCAGAAATGAATTTTACCTAATAATTCATTATATGATAAACCTATAATTTTTGGAGCTCAGAAATAGAATCCAGCGAAAATAGCGAAAACCGCTCCCATAGATAAAACATAATGGAAATGTGCCACTACGTAATATGTATCGTGAAGAGCTAAATCTAGCGCAGCATTTGATAGTATTACTCCGGTTAACCCTCCTATTGTAAATAGGGCTAAGAATCCAATAGTGAAAATTAAAGGAGTAGTAAATATTAAGCTACCACCATAAAGAGTAGCTAATCAAGAAAAGATTTTGATTCCTGTTGGAACCGCAATTACCATAGTAGCAGCAGTAAAGTATGCTCTTGTATCCACATCTAAACCTACACTGAACATATGGTGCAAAAAATACACAAGAGTGTAAATTGGACTTTATCTTCATCTCATATTTATTATACTTTCTTACTATAAAACAAGTCTTCATATAGATTTTTCACGCACTTAATTGATTAAAGGAATTTAGCTTAAATTTTAAGCTTGAAAGAGCTCTTATAAATTAAAAGTATAAATAATAAAAGTTAAGGATTGATATCAGATTTAGCATTTACTAATTTAGCCAATAATTTTATTTTAGCTAAACCTTCAGCATCTAAATGTTTCTTAGCCAATATCAAAGAATGAATTTCAGATCATTTAGAAAATGCTTGATATTTAATAGTCTTAAGAGGAAATAATTCAAAGTATGATAAAATTGGACCTAATCTAGTATATCCATCCGCAGTATATCGAAAAGTAGTTAAATTATCACTTCTTTTGGAAACATAACCAGTATTAAGTAAATCCCGAATAATAGACAAAGCTAATTTATCATTCTGATCCAGTAAAAATCTGATTCTAGGTTTAAAACCCAATTTATACCTAGGTTCTAAATAAATATTAACATTAAAACAACCTTCAGCATCAGTAAAACCAGATAACCAAGCATCAGTAAGGGAAATAGAAATATTACTATTATTAAATACTATAGAATAAGATTTATAATTTAATATTCTAATTCATTCACCTAATTGATTTATTCTATGGGACAAAAAAAAGATTACCATTAAAAAGAATGGCTAATTTAAATAGTGCTGAATTATCTAATACTTTATATCGATAAGTATTAGCATTTAAATCAAAAGTAACATTACCAAAACCTAATATATCTTTAATATGGTATAGTATTTTAGATTCATTTTGTGTAATAACAAAACTTATACGATCATTTTTATCTATTAAAAGAGCTCCGTCACCCTCTGCAAAACCTATAAACCATTGTAACCAACTATGATCTATATAATGATGTTGTTTGTAAAAAGCATTAAAATCAAAAGATGCTTCCCGTAAAGTCTCTGAAGCTGTAGAAAAACATCTAAAATTTAATATTCATAATAAAAATTTAAGATAATAATAAAAAATAGAAGTTATAATAGAGCTTGCTGTTTTAATAGGCAATAAACTTTAATCATGATATCAATATTGTATAGTCAGAGTCTTGTACATATAATGTATAGCTGACAATAATAAGAATATCTAAGTTATTATAAATAATTATACACAATTAATAATTGTTAAAGCATATAGGGAAGTTTAATTACCTTTTTATTACTAAAAAGGAGAGCCACCATTATTTTAATAGATGCTCCATACTAAGAATCCTAAAATTCCGATTGAGAACATGGCGTAACAAATTAAATGTAAAATATATAAATTGAAAATAATAAATAATAAGTTAGTAAGGTACACACACCCTGCCGAAGGCAGATAAGCAGTAAGCCGCTAAGTATCCATTTTTGTTTGCAATAAAAGCAAAAAGACCTAACCAAAATATTTTAATCTGTTAGAATTCATTTCTAAACTTAAATTTTTAATTTTTTCTAAACCTTCTTTAGTTAAATGTTTATTTAACTTGATTAACTTCATACTTTCTTTAAAATTAACAAAATCTTTTTGCTTTAAATTAGACAAAGGATAAGAATCAAAATGAGGTATAAATTTTTCTAATAAGGAATTTGCATCTTGAACAATATAATCACATCTAGGTGTAGCTAAATTAGATCTTACGTGGACAACTCCGCAATTGAAGAATTTAATAAACAATTTCATAAGATCTAAATCTTTACTATGCTGTGTAATATAAAATCTATAAGATAATCATTCTCTTAAAGAATAAAATTTAGAGGGTTTGTGAGTATAAACAGCAAAGCCGCCATCTCCAACCCTGCCGAAGGCAGATAATTTGTAAGCCGCCCGACACTCAAAATAGATCTAATGCAACGGGTAATTAAATAAAGGTCTATCTAAAGGTTTAATATTTGGAAAGAAACTTAAAACTTTTTTTAGAAGCACCTCTATTTATAGAAGCATAATAATTAAGAATAGTTAAAACCCTGGCAATTTTAGATGTTCTTTATTTAAAACTAAATTTACAGCCTGCTTCGCAGAAAAAATCTACATATTTGTTACTAATAAGAGTATATTTATTAAAATGCGGTATTATAACTTCATTTAATTCGTTCACATTTGATACTCTATAAACAGCTAATTTTCTATCTGGTCTAGTATAAATAGAGCCTACAGAATCAAAAAAAGGATTGTATTTTTATAAAATATCTATGTCTTTTTCGTGTAAGTTAATTTCAAATGAAGTTCTAACTTTCCATTTTAATAGATTTGTAATTTCTATTATAATTGTAAAACATACCTCAGCATCAGTAAAACCTGTAATTCAAATAGGATTAATTAACTTATCTTTATAATTATCCTTTCCCGTGCTGTAATTCTTAACCTTAGATTTTTGTTGAAAATTGCTAAAGTATTTTTATTAAATTTTATAATTTTAAATTTTAATTCTATTTTGTTTTTTGAATAGTTAAAATTAAAACTTCCAAATTTATATAAATTACAATAATTTAGGACTATCTCTTAATCAACTCTCCAGCTGATTCTCCACGTATAGTCTCTGAGGAACTGAATTATTTTACTTTATAGTTCCTGCTGATTATTCCTTTTTCGCATTGAAAATACAAGATAGACTAACTATATTATACTAATTGAAAATTTAGTTATAGTCAAGTATTAGGAGTTTCCAGCATATAGTGGAGTTTAACTTAATCTCAACCCTTTAATAAAAAGTTATAAATGGCGGCGTGCCGCCCGCGCTAAAGCGCGATTTTGAACTACAAAGACTTCTGTTGTTGTTTTATTCAGTATTATCCCAGCGGTACTATTCTTTTCTAAAAAAAGGGTAGAGTTAAGAAGGCCTAACGACCATCCCAAGATACTATTTACAAATTTGAATTTTTGTAATTTGGACCATCTCTTTATTTTTCAAATTTATTTCATTTTAATAAAAATTTTTTTCAAGTTTTACCAAGTATAGAGTTATCCGAAGCTAAATGCGCTTTTAATTCTCTAAGTTCAAGGTATCTTTTAATAGCTTTTAACCGATTAATTTTAGCACTTCTAGAAGGACAGGATTTAAAATATTCTAATAATTTAATAATTTCTGCTTTTTTAAAAACCATTCATTTAAAACTATCTTTTTGAATATAAATACTTCCACCATATAAAGAAATTAAATTATCTAATAGGAATCTATTTTTCTGTGAAGCAGTAATAAACATTTGAGAAGATAATAAATTTAAATAAACTGAACCATCGCTATCAAAGAAGCCAGAAAATCAACCATTGTAATAAGTTAATTCTGAAGGGTTTATTAATGTAATATTATATTTATCACAAATTTTATTTAATTGAAGTAATCTAACAGGATTTCTTATTTCACCGTTAACTGCTGTAATTAAATCTAATAAACCTTTTTTATGATGTAATCTATATCTTAATCAATTAACTCCTGATCGTAATTTAACTGAACCTCCAAATTTTTGTTTAATTAAATATAAACAATGTTTGTCTCTTGTTTCCATTACTATTTCTAGACTGGCATATCCTTTTTTACTTAATTGAAAACAGCCATCTCCATCAATTAGACCAGCTAATCATTGATTAAATATTATATTACTATCTTTAAATTTTAAATTAATTAATTTATCATTATTATTAGTAGTATTAGTATTTAAGGATGAAATAGAAGAATAATTATTTTTTAAATAAATATAAAATTTGAAAAACAGCACACGTATGGCCTCTGAAATTCCTACTAGCATGCTTAATCCTTTATTCAATGTAATATTGGATTTGTATATTTGAAATATACGTGCGTTGGTTATTTGCGGATTGTAAGAATAAACAAAAATTGTTACCGACACTAAAGCAATAGTGAAGACTACTATAATTAAATAAGTAGATATACAGGCACTTATATTTACATTAAAATATTTTAATAAACAATAAAAAATGTGACTTACTAGTATAGTATTTTGTTTATAAAAAGTACTTAGTTTCCTGCATATAGTGTGCTTCGAAATATCAATATGATATTTAGGGCCATCTTGACCAAATATTGGTTTACCTGAAAAGGTTGATACTATGTGACTCACTATACCGAAGCCCGGTATAATTAATATATAACAATAATTTTGATTAATCTAATAGTCGCATTGCTCTAAATAAAAAAAGCTATGGATCTATTAAATTAATACTCAAGAGCTTACACCCTTGTTAGGACTATATCTTACATTGAATCTAAAGAAATATCTAATGTTTCTCTGAATAATTATTCATAGAATATTTTAATTTTAAAATCTTATCAACTCCTTCAGGAGTAAGGTGTTTTTAGTCTGAACTAAGATATAAACCTTTCTCCATTTTAGATAATTTAAATACTTACTTGATAGCATATGATAGCGATCTAGATATTTTATCACCTTTTTAGCGGAACCAAAGCTAGTGGAATTATAATAGTAAGTATCTTGACTTTTCTGTAACCCTGCCGCAGGCAGTAACTTATCTGTAATAATATCCAATAATAGACGAGTTTTTTGATCCAGTTGTAAGTATAAACTAATTTCAATACGTGTACTCCCATTAGGTTACTCGGGTTAAAACTGTTTATTTAGAAACTACCCTATAAACCAGCTAAATAAAGACCAAATTTTTCGTCTGTTAAAGGCTTAATATGAGTGGGAACATGATTAGAAATTAACTTAATATTTTCACTTATGTTATGTGTTATAAATTACTGCCTTCGGCAGGGTTGAAAAAGAACCTCCTAAATTAATTAGGGAGGTATTATTATTAGATACTTCGATAGTTTTAGTATGGTCGATACCATCAATGTTTTTGCTTGTAGTCTCTGAGGAACCAATTAATAAAGAATTGTTACCTGCTGATTGACCTAAGTTTAATATTGTTACCTTTTTAGTAAGTATAAAACTTCTAATAGGGTAATTAAATATTTTATCTATTTAAAAATTTAAAGAAGGTTATTCCAGCATACAGCAAAATTAAGAAGCTTATATATTTATCTACTTCTGGATGTGTTCCATCGCAGGAACGGACTATTTCATCATCCTTTTGGTTGTAACTAATTTCATTTACGGTTAAAGTTAATTCAAGCTTTGTGTAATACTGTGTTCTCTGGAGCGTTGTAAGCTTTAAGAGCTACAAGACGGTAATACTCCTTAATCAAGAATAAACGATTTCGTTTAATAGATTGAGAGGGACATACTTTTATATAATCAAGGAAGACAGATAAATTTTTCTCTGATTGAATACTTCATTTATAATAACCATTTCGTGCTTTATCAAAGTAAATAGCACCACCAAAATAAGTCATAAAATGGGCTACATCAACGTATAGTTTATTAGTTACACTTAAAGTTAACTGTGGTTGATTATAAGTCCCTTTAAAGTAATAACCGATTGTCCCGTCGCTGTCAAAGAAACCAGCAAACCAACCGTGTTTGTTATGTAAAGCTTCAGGGCTTAAAAGTTGCACGCCTAGTACAGCACATACTCGATTAAGTTGAACTAATCTAGTACTGTGTCGAATATAACCATTTATCCGATTAACCAAATCTATCATACCTGATCGAATATGTAACCGTCAACGAATAGCTTGAACTCCCGAACGGGGTTTTATACTTCCACCCAGTTTGTTCTGAATAATACGTAACAGACGTTCATCAGCAAGAGCCACAGTAATTTCACAACTAGAATATCCAGCTTTACTAACTAGCAAGCAACCGTCTCCGTCTATCAGTCCTGCTAACCATTGATTGAAACAGGTTTCTTCTAAACCAAAGGATGTTACGCGTGTAGTCTCTGAGGTTCCTACTAGATGAGAAGAATAACTTCTATCGTTGGTTACCGGCTGATTCCACTTACAGAACTGTGGGATTTTTACCCTAATGGCTAATATTGAAATTAGACTTACACTATTAGTACTCATAGTTCCTAGATGGTTCCAGCATACAGCGCAATTCAAATTTAGGATTTCTCCTAAGTAGGGCCACCTCTGACCGAAGAATCCATTAATCTCTAAACTTTAATTTTTAACGGGACCGTATTAAAGTTCCTTAACTAAACTGAAAATAATTTATAAAATTGATTTATTAAAACAAAAATTAATTAAATTATTTTATCAAAGATAATTATTAGGAGTTAAATAGTTTAGAGAAACCGACTGTACATTAAGCATCCTTTCAGATACCCACCAGTGACCCAGTCTGTAGCGGTTTATTAGACAACCGACGGTCTTTAGAATAAAAATTAATATTCTATTAACCGTTAACACTAGTGTAGCCCAACAGAACTATAAAACAAATAGTCTGTATCCAATCCCTGGCAGGAAAGGTTGACAACTTTCACTTAAAAATAAAATGTTATTCAATAAATAAGTAAAATTTACTTTTCTTCTAAAAGTTATATAAATCAAATTGTCAGGACTAGAGAAAGGATTTTACATAAAGAGTCTTAATTGAGTAAACTCGAATAAACCTTTTTTTTAATTAATAATAAAAATTTAAGGCACATCTGCTCTTTAGTTATATTAAATCTTAAGATTTAACCTTTTCCTTTTTTTCAAAAATACAAATTTTAATTCCAATTATTATTAACTTTACTAGCTAAAACTTTTAAAGATTCTCTAAGTGTAATATTTAAATGATCTTTATTTTCTAATCTACTATGAAGATTTTTCCATAATACATAACTTTTTAATTTTTGACTTTTTAAAGGATGACTATCAAAATAAGGAAATAATTTAACAGAATTATTAATACCGGAAATTCTTAAACTATAACAATCTTTAGAACTGTGAGTATAAATATTACCTACGGTAAATAAAAATTGTAAATATTCTAAAAGGTATTTATTTTCCACATTTTTTTGTGTGATATCAAAACAAATAGAAAATCCAGTATTTTTCCTAATAGAGACTGAAAAACAACCCTCACTGTCCGTGAATCCACAGATTCAATCATCTTGTAAAGAAGGTAACAGTCGACTTTCTAAAGGAAAATTTATCGGATTCTGGCCGGAGCAGTTATTAATAATAGGATAATTAATTCTTCCTTTGTTATTATAACTATTCAATAATATTATAAATTTATTGTAACTTACAATTTTACTTTTAGTTACTAAATTATTATTAAAAAGTAGACCAATTAGATATAGACCTTTTTTATCTTGAATTACAAACCGGGAAGTCGTTTTACCTTGTTTAATTACTTTACCTAAACTTAAATTTAGTTTTATCATATTTAAAACTTGAATATCCCGAGTATCTTGTGTAATAACAAAAGAGAAATCTCCTCTTGAGGCAGTTATAAAGCTGCAGTCTCCCTCCGTGAAACCGAGAAATCAAGTAAGAAATCCAAAATCCGGAGCTTTTTTATTAAGTAATCTTTCATATTCAGAATTAAAAAAATGAAAATCAAAATTAATAACCTTATAATTATTACCTCCTTCGGCCCGCTTTGAAAAACAAGTAATCGAATTAGAAAGAATAAAGCTAGAGTGAGGGAAAAAAAAATTAGAATTAAAATACTTAAAAAAAAGATGTTGATATAATATCGGATCCCCTCCGGCTGCGGGGTCATAAAAACTTGTATTGAAATTTCTATCTGTTAACAACATCGAAATTCCACCGGCTAAAACAGGTAAAGCTAATAATAATAATATAGCTGTTACAAATACACTTCAAACAAATAAAGGTAATTTGTGTAAACTCATACCATTTGTTTTCATGTTTAAAACAGTAGTAATGACACGTATAATAGTTAAATAATTTCACTATTAATATTGTGGACTATATCATCAGCGTTTCTAAATTGAAACGGTGTCTAACGTATAATCTCTGAGGATTCTACTATATATAGTATTGGTTCCTGCTGATTGTCCATTGGTACATACTTAAAATTATCACCTTTTAATATCAGGTATTTAAGTCTTTAGGATATTCCAGCATACAGTTAGAAATTTTATATTAATCCCAAGCCGACTAGTATATATTTAATTTATACATATTTATAAAAATAACCATGATAAGCTTTATCTGTATTTATATATTTAACCAATGTTGTTTGTGTAGTGGGTAAACCTTTTTTTCTTAAATATTCTATACATTTACCAATACTAAAAAACAGTTTAATATTATTGTTAGCATCAATTACTAGTACCGATTTACTTAAACTACTTAAAGGTTTATTTTTATTAAATTTTACTCTATCTTTTTCCAACTGTAAAGCTAAATCTAATAGAGAAATCCATTTAACTTTAGCTGTCAATTCAGGTTTTCTAGTAAAAAAATATTTACCTAAATAATAAGTACCTTTTTTTAAATGTTTAGTAAATGTAAAATGACTAATATTAAGATTTTTTATAAAATCTATTTGTTGGATAGAAGAATAATACAATATGGTTTTATCTCTATTGTACATGTATAAAGGTTTCACATTAGAACCACTAGGATTATTTGCTACTTTAATAGTATTTAAATTAAAACTAGGATCTAATAAATAATATTGTTCTAATACTATTTCAGATCTAAAATCATAATTATTATGCAAAGGTATAACCTCTAAAGTAAAATTTGATAATTTGACCTTATTTAGGAGAGGTATTAATTTACCTATAGTTTTATGTCTTAATTTTAGATAGCCAAACAATCTAATAGCTAATTGTGAAGATGATCCAACATATTTTTGTTCTATATTATTATGTTTATATTTAAAAATGTAAACGCCTGGGATCTGAACTTTATAAGATCCTTCGCAGGAATCAATATTATCTTTAAGAATTTTTATTGTTTCATCTTTATCTAAATCAGTTAGAACTAACCTGGGAGCATTAATTAAATCTTTTAACACATCTTCAGTAATTTTAATATTACAATAAGCTAAAATGTCATTAATTATATGAGAATTTATGGGTTTACCGCTTTTAATTTGCTCAATTGCTAATTTATGAGCATATTGAATAGAGCCGCTTTTTCATTTATGCTTATCAATTTTATTATTTGCCTTACACTTAGAACTAAACAAACATTTTTTGGTAAAGCTTATTGGTTTTTTTATAAAAAAGAATGTAAAAGATAAACAAATATCGTAATCGGGAACGTTAAAAAAATAAAACGTTGAATTAATAGCTCCTAATAAAGAAGAAACTCCTGAAAGGTGTAAACTGAAGATAGCTAAATCAACAGAAGCACCAGAGTGAGCTTGTATTCCAGATAAAGGAGGATAAACTGTCCATCCTGTACCAGCACCACTTTCTACTAAAGCACTAAGCAATAATAGAATTAATGAAGGAGGCAATAGTCAAAATGAAATATTATTCAATCTAGGAAATCAAATTTACATAAGTAATTTCTTACTTAATTGGACTATGTCTTCATCCAACAGTTATTATATATAATATTCTAAGTATCTAGTTTACTTAAAACAAGTTGGAGCTTAGCGTATTAATGTATAAAGAATTACACATTCCTAATATATTAATTAACTAGCTACTAATATATTAAAGTCTCTGAGGATCCTACTAGGAGAATAGATAATTTATCATTCTCTCTTGGTTTCCTGCATATTCTCCCCTTACGCTTAAATAAATTAAGCTTTGTATATAAAAATTTTTACAAATAAAAAGTCGTTAAAACAACTGAAAATCAAGTAATTAAACAAGATTTTTATTAAGAGTATTTTATATCTGTTCTCTTCGTTAAAACAAATTCTTCGAGGAATTCCATGCAAATAGCTAAGTACTTATAAATCTTATTACTAAAATTTTAGGCATTTAAAAAAATAAATTTAAATGATCCCAATTGAAATAAATTCTTTTATCATTCATGTTATTTTTTGCTAAATATACTTTGTTTCTCCCTTCTACTGTAAAATGAGTTTTATTCAAAATTTCTCTAAAAGCTTTCTTTCATTCTAAAAAATCTAAATACTTACTACTTAATAAAGAATAATTATCTAAATAACTTATTAATATTTTTATTGAATTTTGGTTTTCTACTCTTATTATATAATAAGAATCTTTATATCTCAATCGACTTCTTTGAAATAATTTTACATTTAAAAAGGAGCAAATTTGATCTAAAATTAAATTATAATTTTCTTGAGTTTTAGGGTAAATCATACGTTGTTCTAAACTAAATTTACAAATTATTTGTTTTAAAGAATATCTAATATAAAAACAACCATCAGCGTCTATAAAACCAGCTAACCAACTATTATTATGTAAAGATGAACTATCTAAAGGTAATTTAGGTATATTATGGTTTAAATGATTTTTATTCATTCAATTTATTAATTTATAAAATTGATCTATTTTTGGTGTTCTAAATTTACCATTAATGAGAATTATAATTTTTTGTAATGTTTTTACTGCTGAAAATCTTAATTCTATGCTATTAGTTTTTCTTCTAATAATAGTACCTTTACCTAAATATTTCATTAGTTTTTCGGCTAAAGGTTTATCTTCAATATTAAAAGTTATACCTAATATTACTCTATTTTCATTAGTAATACTAATATAACCATCACCCTCTATTAAACCAGCTAAATAATAACCTATTTTTTGATCTTTTTGGAAAGTATTTTTAGTATAAGTAGAATAATAAAAGTTTTTATTAGCCAAAGGCCATACCTCAGTTAAGGGTAGAGCTAATAAACCCGGCCTGGCTCCTCCCTTTACAAGGGAGTTAAATTTAAGAGATTTTAAAAATTTTCCCTTTTTGTTTGCCATATCAGGGGCACCTAGATGAATAGGTAAAAAATAATTACCAAATCCTCCTATTAAAGCTGGCATACAATTTTCGCTAGTTTTCACTAACGTTTGGACTATATCTTTACCCTACCAGGGTTATTCACGTATAGTCTCTGAGGATCCTACTAAGTAAAAGTGTTTAATGCTTATAAAGCCCTTAGACTGTTGGTTTCCTGCTGATTGCCTAATCTTTTGAAATGTTACTGTAATATGCCGCTTTTCATTTAAGAAAACATGCAATACTAGTTCCAAAAGCTCTAAAAATATTCCAGCACATAGTGAAAAGAAAATAATATATTTC
>QFEV01000633.1:0-10720 GCA_003316405.1 Thelephora aurantiotincta
CGTGTCTTTGTACAAATCCCCGAACGACTTCGTTGTTAAAAACCGAGTCGTACCAGTGGGGTTGGCCCGGATCTTCTTTCAACCTGCTGAGACTTAGGTTTCTGACGATTGATGAAACAATGCCTCGTACACGATGTCTGCAGCCGGATAAAGCGACTTCAGCGTACTATACAACCCCCTAGTATGCCATGTCGGTACATTTTCATCGTCGCCTCTGACGAGCGTTTAGGCAAGATCCACGTGGCATTAATTTACACTTACCCGTGTACCCCAAGGATAGAGATGCCTACAAGGTTTGACAAGAACAAGTCGTTGTCATCTGGGGTCAGAGATGATTCAAGAATTGAATTGAGGGCAGGATCCATGAAGTGTCGGGCGCTTTGCCGTCATGTGAGAATCTATACTTTTGCGTCGTGAAGCACATACTGCGATTGTGTCAGGGGTATATAGGCCTGAGACTTGATGTACGCAGCGGCAGGGACAGCTGGTGGTACAGGGTTGGCACACAAGAGATGGGGGAAGAACGATCACTTGCCTGCTAACACACGATCGGGGAACCTTTCTGCTATGTGCCACGTTCCTTGAGCGCCGTTTGAATGTCCCATCAGGACGACCCGAGTATCCGATGGTAGAGTCCAGGAGGTCCAAGGGTGGCTTTCGTCACGGAGTAACTTCTCCAACGCTTCTACACAATACCACACCTCGGCGGTGCTCGGACCATGCCAGTCAAAACCCTACGTGAGGTGAGTGAGTTGAACAAAATGCATGTCATCACACACACCCATGACGTTTTTCCTGACGGAATGATCGTCCAACTTCGACCCTGTCGCGGGAATTCATCCCTCCAGAAGGGCAGATCAAAGATATCCACTCCAGCACCGTCTAATGGAACTAGACGTGTCAGTGGTCGGTTCAGATCGACAGTAAAGAACCCCTACGGAGTGCGACTACTGGTGCCTGTGGATTGCCATGAGATTCGAGTGGAGGTTTGACCAAAAATGCGGTGGGAGTGAAGCCAGAGCAAAGGTGGGCGGACCTTATGTGGAACTCTGGAGAACTATTACGTGACCAGTGAGGTAGGTGAATTACGGACAAGGACACAAGCAGTTCCTCGTTTCCGGACGGAAAAGTTACGTGAACAGTGAGTCCAAGGGTGGTTTTCCGAAACGGTCGCGATTGGATGATACCGATAGGAATTAGTCTCGCTTGAGATGATTGGATAATCGTGTGTCTCAGCAATCTCAGGTCGAAACCTTCCTGGGGTTGAGTCAGCCAAATAACCGACACCAGGAACGATTTACCTGTTTGTCGGTTGGGGTGACACCGTTCACTACCCGTCGACTAGGACTATGGTTTCGGAGGAAGAAGCCTATTGTACCTCCGAACGCCCAACCATCTACGAAATCCGGCACTATGTCCAAGGTGGGAAGTCGTTCGATACTTGGCCACGGCGACTCGACTTGGACCGCTAAGCTGACGGTGAGAGTGGGTGTGTCGTTCCCATTGTACACTTGTGGGTCACCAAACAGCCGTATCTAGGGAAATTTTGTGTGAGCAATTCCACACTCAAAGCTTGAGCGGTAAGGGCGCTTGCTTCATAATCTCCGCTGATGAACACATCGTAAGCGGTGGGTGATTCCAAAGAGGGGGTTGAAGGAAGGTCGATTATCTGTGGCAAGGAGCGCTCCATGGAATACACGTTGCCAGAGTACCACTTTGGAACAGGACTACCACCGGATCCTGGCAAAATTGCGAAGAAGGAGCCCTGCACAAGATTCACGTAAAGACGGGGAGGAACAGAGGAACCACTGTGGTCGGGATCGGTCGGTGGTAGGATCGTCAGAACCGTATGTAAAACTGAGTGATGCTGTAATCCAGCCCATCCTTCGGTTTGTCGGATCCTACTCCACCTACGGACGGCGGTTCCGGTAAGACGACGTCTAGGAACTTCCATGAAGGATGTCTGACCGAACATTAGGATATGACACTTCCAGGTCCCCGGTCACCGGGCTAGCTGTGTGTTTCGCCCAGGAGACATTCCCATTTTCCACAAGAGACGAAGGGTATGATCTCGTGAAATCGATGCCGTCAGAAACTGTACGTGAGATGATCAGATCCCGTCGTCGTGCGAGGAGGCTGAAAGGGGTCTACGGTTCAGCGGGTACGATGGAGACAGGAAATGCTGTTCTCGCGCATGAATAGGGAACGGACCCAACACCTTGGAACATTTGAGATTATGTCATGGCTTCAGTTGGACCATCCGAACTCACGTCCCACGAAGCAGACACCAAAACCCTCCAGGAAGATGATTGAACAGCATCAGGCACCTGCAAGCCGACCATCGTCTGACCGCCGCCTCGGTGGACACGAGAATCGCGGGAAGCGCAGGAAACCTCTATCTTGTCGCGGCTGGCCCGAGGTGATCGAGGTGTATATTTTCCCACGAGTACTCCCGTCTCGCTTCGCATCCCGCAAGGGAGGGTCCGACAGGCATTTAGATCCATCAGCCAGCTTAATATCCAGCCGATGGCTCGGACAACTACCGACGATACACCATTTCGACGTGCCTTTACGCGGCCTCTAAATCCTCTTGAACTCGGTTTCTACTACGATGGAAAACTCAACGGGGTTGCAGATCTTGTGGAGAATTACCTCGTGGTCACCAGCGACCAGTCACTATTTCACCCCGAAAATGTATCTAGAGCGTGGATAACCTTGAAGGGTATATTTCCTCTACTCGGCGCAACTACCAAAGAACTCGAGTCCGAAACTCCCAGCGCGCTCTTTGTGGTTTCAGAGCACGATCTCAGGATCGCCCGACCAAACGACACTACCTTTCGTCTGGCACAATCAGAGGAAAAGGTGCACTCGTTTGTAGACGAGTTGATCTCCGGCCCTAGGCAACTATCGGATGGGCTGCTCGCCCGCCTGTATATCTGCCCCAGAGCCGATAAACCTGGACACTTTCACGCGTTATTTCACCATTGTCACCTCATCATCGACGGAACATCTGCCCTGACAATGATCAGGACATTTTTTGATGTTCTTTCCCTCCCTCCGTGCTCTGTAGTACCGGACCTTCAGGCCCGACTGGCCCTGTGTGTGGGGGTGGACAACCTTGACCCCAACAAGCATCTATCGAATGCTCGGATACGTTGGAGGCGAGCCGCTGGTAAAATTATCTTCCAGATGCAGGTTCAGAAGCTAAGGGTACGCTCGGGCTTGAGAACCTCTAGTCAGGTCACGCACTCACGGCATTCATAGGGAGGTACAACACTCCCACGGACCACCACAACGTACACGGAATTCAAGACACCTCTCTCTCGTAAGGCAACAGTAACTCTATCGCGAGAACAGTCCTCCCTCGCCGTTGCCAGTTGCAGAAAGCGTTCCATCACTATCGGCTCCGCCCTCCCAGTTCTCGGCCAGATGGGATCCACGCGAGTACTTCATCGAAGGTACATCCGTGGTGAGATCAGCGAGGAACAGTGGAGGTGGTATCGTACCCAACCATTCCACTCAGCTGGACCGATCAACTTCCGGTCATTCCTAGACCGGGAGTGGTACAAGGATGGTGGGGCCGAGGTGGTCATGCTGGGACTCAACTTCTACTATATAACCATCCCCTCGATGCCTATCCTCTCTGACGAATGGCTCTCGCAACACCGGTCCGAGTTGGAGGATGGGAAACCCCCGTTTTCTGCGTTGCTTCCCCGCGATCGCTTTGTACGAAGGGCCCAAGCGGCGAAGAAACAGTTTGAAGAAACTCTGACCCACCCTTTGCGCTTTGAAATTGGGATGGCGCGATTTAATGGCCGCGCAGCTGCCCGTAAAGCGATATTTGAAAAGTGGAAGAAACTTCTGGCAGGAGAACAACTGGAAGGAGCTGAGAAACCAAACCTGGATTATCTCTCAGATAACAATCTTCTTCATAACGGGGGAGCAAGCCTGGGGAATGTCAGTGAAGCTCTTTTTGACGCGCTGCCCGCCCTCATCTGGTTTTTACAGATTGATCCATTGAGACCAACAGAATATCCCCTTAGCTTTGACAACCCGCTATCATCTCGGAAGTACCACACAGTGTTTGACGGTGCACAACCAGAGACATCTATGACCCCGACGATACAAATCGTCAAATCCTGGAAAAAGCTCAGCGTTCGCCCCGCGGAGCTTTACCTCGGTGCAGAGACAAAGGACCAGGAACTTTCTATCTTTGTTTCCTGGGATGGGAATGTGTTTGGAGACGGGCTGGTAGAGGAATGGTTGGAAGAGATAAGAAAAGCTGCTGAGTATTATTTGTGTTAAGCAATGATTGATATCGACAGATTCACTCCTTTCACCGCTTCCGCCTGGCGTCCTTTTTCTTGGTGTATATGCAACTGAACGAAGGAACGTTGCGACCCAACCAGTCCCGCACCTCTGGCTCGATCAAAGGGCAGTAGTCAATAAACAATGTACCTATTGTCGCCACATCCTCGTTTGTAGCCCGTCCCTTTATGAGTCGTACAACTGGACCGCTTCGAAGAGGAGTGCAAGACGTCAGGTCTAGCTTTTCCAGTAAAGGACATGGAGGACCCTGCGTGGTGCCGGAACTTGTGGCTGCGAGAAATTCGACCACTTCATTGATGAACACTATGCCTTCAATAGTGACAGTGCGGAGGTGAGGGGATGCTCGTAACAGGGAGATAATTTGGGGATGGGGGGTGGGGCAATGGGATATTGTGAGATCCGTCAACGATGTGGTAGGGTATCGGGTTAAGAAGTCGGACAACTGTTCGTCGATGGTTAAGAACTCTGATAAGCTCAAGCTGACCAGTGATGGCATGGCTGTACGGCAGAGTATGGTCAATAACAAACCGTTTGACCCCAAATCCAGCTTTCGAAGTTTTGGAAGCTCGAGAATCGTTTCAGCGAGTTGTGAGAGATGAATATCCAGGATGAGGCTTTCTCGGTATGACACGGAGAAGGCTGTGAGGTTTGGGTGTTCTGAAATTACCCGTATGACGTCTGAAACACGCGTTTGCTGCGACAGGGGCCATCTAGAAGCGTGAAACGAGAGGGTACGGCAGTCGCTGAGGATAGGAAGAACTTGACGGAAGGAAAGATCCTCTGTCATTATTTCCAGATTCCTTGTCCGAACTCCGTACAATACGCCGAGCAGCCCACCGGCAGAGTCCGTAACTCGAAGTCTGTCCAATTGGCAAATTCTGGAGCGAGCCGATGAAACGATGTCCGCAATATCCACCTGGGTGTCCAACGCGCGCAGGGTTTCCCATCGGAACTTCTCTAGGGACTGGTAGAGTTTCGGATCGGATGGGCACCCTTTGGCAAACTTGAGATCGAGGATTCGTCCTCCAGACCTCCGGATCCAGAGTTTGGCCTTTTCCCCTGGGCGCTTCTTCGTCAACACTAAGGTGGACCAGAGGGAAGGGTTAGCGAGTGCGACAGACCGCCACGCATTGCAGACGCTAGCGACGGTCAACACGGAGGGGTGATCCAAATCGACGAGGAGGGAGAATATTTCGTTGGAGATTTCCACAGGAAGATTTCCAAAGTGGTATGATGTGCGAGAGATGTGTCGTTTGATGGCGGCCGTCAAGTCGATGACCTCTTGTTTAAGGGCGAGTATGGTTTCCCTGCGCGTCGTATCGCCTAGCTTGACATGCTCCAATGCATAATCCACCATCTTCGCGGCGCGCTCGGGTTTCTTCATTTGTAGGAAGAGTCGTGCACATCTTGCATAGCCCTGCCATTGATGTGGTGCGAGGTCAATGACCCTCCGCGCGTCCTTGAGGGCGGCCTTAAGGTCCCCGAGCTTCTCGTGTACCGCGGCGCGCGAGTCGAACAGTTGAGAAACAGTCCCGCCTTTTGTGACAGACTGTAATACTCCCATAAGCTTTTCGGTAGCAGGGTTCACAAGGGCTTCATACCTCGTTGAAAGACTCCAATGCCTCCTCGTACTTCCCCGAGCGAAAGTCAGATATGCCGCGCTCGAAAGCTGGCTTCCACTCAGCCATGATTTGGTGTGTCACGGTTGTGGCTATTGAAAGGTGGACCGGGCCGACCGTCCCGTCCAAATCTCAACTTCACCGGCCCGCCAACTCAAAGCCTCTCCTCTTACAAAGGCCGGTGCTTTTCTTATTCCATGGCGAATAGGTGTTTCCTATGTCGAACTGTCCGGGAAGTCTTGCAGTTGGATCGATTTTCCATTAAAAAAAAACAGATCTCGGAAACCACTAGAATCCTAGGTTGGAAGAATGCAATCACCCAATTCCGGTGTCTCTACCTATCACAACACATAGACACCAGCAGGGTCAAGTGGCAAAACCCCATATTCCCCCACATATACACCGCGCGTACCACAGCCTTTGCCATGCAAACCACCTAAGAGATAGCTGCCCCCCAACAATCGGGGGTTGTGGCCCCCTTATGGACCTACCCTCACACCTGAAGCATATTCTCAACTCCTTTCCCGGGATTAACGCACTTCTCGTGATAACGTCTCTGTCCTTCCCAGCACCTGCGGATGGGACGATCATAGCCGGACCCAAGGAGACCTTCGAGATGCCGTCGACCAAGTCGGAAGCTTTAATGAAGAGGCGTGGCTTATCGATGGCTCCTGCGGCTTCCAATCGTTGACCAAAGGAAACTAGCCGGTTGCGCATCGCTATCGTAGGACGACATGATGCCATGCTTTTCCGGAGCTCAGGCACTATGAGTTCAGGGCGATCAGCGATCGATGCAATATAAATCCACCAGCGCGGCACTGACCTGGTAAGCTCTGTATATCCTCGTATTGTTGAACAATCAGGGGCTCAAGTTTGCTCAGGTCGATTCCGGAACGCTCGATCATATCGATCAAGACGTCGTCTGCCATTTGCAAAACTTCGTTTGCGGGGTGTCGTGAACTGAGGAACGCTCGGAAGGCTCTAATATGAGGAAGAATATTTCTCAACGTCCCACACCCGAGCGGATGGATGAGATGCAGCAAGATGCCCGGAATCTGGGCAGGTTTTGGAGCTACAGGGATCGCTGGGTCCAAATGTCAGCCCAATTACAGAAATGCGAGGAGTTAACTTACGAGAGGCAGAACCGAAGAGGTCGTCGTCTCCGTCGTCCCCGTCGGCTCTCGCCCTTTCCGCCCCAGCTGACCGTCCACCAAACAATATGCACTCCTTCATCAACCTTTCCAGGAAATCCATCACCCAATTCGTCAGACCAATGAGTTGCCAAACAGTGTCTGGACGAGGTCACGATGAATTAGCCTCTAGGTTCTCTCGGCGTGGTAGAAGAAGCGGACTTACTCGGATCGTACACATCACCTTCCTTGCAATCTGCGAACGCCGCATGATACGCTGATAGGGAGCACATATCATGCGCCACCTGCCACATTGCATTGAGTTCTTCTAATATTGGACCCTGCGCGTGCCTGGCCTTTGTCCTGTACATTTCGAGACAGATTCCAGAAAATTCCCTCAACCACGGGCCGCGTGGTCCATTAAACGCTGGGAGGTCTATCGCGGAGTGTAGTACCTCGATGACGTATTCGAGCTTAACGTTGGGCTTTGCTAGGATATGTATGATGTCGGCGGGGGAAGTACGGTTATAAATGGTGGAGGCGATGTCGAGACTCAACAAGGAGTTAGGCACTTCGGGGTCTGGCAACCTTGAGTTCCGAGATCATAAGGAGCGCAACACAATAGACTCACCACCGGAAGAGATAGTAGGAATAGGGTGCAGGGATATTGACGATTGTACATTATTAGATGAAGAGGTGCAGCACAATAACACGCAATTAGGTGACACACATCCATTGAGAGGCACTAAGAGCGTGTCAGCGCAGAGCTTATAATGAACTGTGAGGACGTACGGTCTATCCCAACGTTTTGGGCAGATATGTAGATTCCACGTGGCTCGTAGTTTACATCGGTCGACAGGTCCTTCCTTTGCAGACCGTCAGCGCTCGCACACACATCGTGAAAATGATGTTTACTTACAGATCTAACACTATAAGTTGGCCAACGGGTATCTCTTTCCCCTTGACCTTTGGCGTCAATGTGGCAGCGGCACCAGGACCCAAAACCATGGCAAGAAGCCTGGTGTTATTTACGGAGGGTAAGACGAAAGCCAGTGGCCCGTCGTTGAAATATCTCGAATTTTCTGGCCGAATCGCCTGATGGTTCCCCCTAAGTTGGCAACGTCGGGAAGCCAGCTGACCACTTACCCATTGCACACCTTGCGGTGCCTTGTTCGCCATTACAGTGTACACGACCAACGTACTCCTAGGTGTACTGGAGTCTGTGCCTCGGGTTAGGGGGATATGAATGGAGAATCAGAGCTCTCACAATCGCCAAAATCCACAAAATTTACAGCTAGGCGTATAGGGAACCTCGGTATATCCTGAGCCGGCTCTCCAGGGGCATGAGGAACCATAGGGAAGAACTGCATGCTTGACACGCATGGCTCATTGTGGTAGATAGATGAAATTGGTCGAACCGTCAAGCCTAGAGCCACAATGTTGCCACAAGATCTGCGAGCAATACCACCACGTACCCATGTACAGGTTCTCGAATCGCACAGTCAGTTCAAAACAATCTATCGTTGGATCTTCCCCCCACATCTCCCGCTCATTCGAAGGTCCTGCCTCACTCGCACTGTCAGGCATGTTGAGGGCAAAGCTCACGTCAAGACCTTCGATGTCAGGGGTTGTTGTCGAAGGCGGTGCCAATGCAGTTCGCACCGCAATGAGGATTGTGGGAGCTTGAAATGGAGGGTTCAATACATGTGCGTCTTGCATGCCACCAAGAACTCACCGTCATACATGACGCCTATTGTGGCAGTGACGCATAATTTTGTCCCGCCTTCAGACATGTGGGGAGCCAGGGGGGGTGGAGGTTGAAGCTCGTGGCCCGGGGAACCGTGTGTCAAACCGGCTCTCAGGAAGCTAAAGCTGAGGTGACGTGCCCGCAGATACCACACTTCGACATGCAAGCTTTGTGTCACGATCACCAGAACGGGAAACGGGATGGAAAAGATGGGTCCCTTTGTAGGCAGACGATGCGGAGTGACAGTAGCGTTGGCTCTCCACTAGGTTTCGCGATAAGCAGTCAGAAAGGTGACAGCTCAAGGAATTGCCTGGTATACCTGTCTGTCATTGCTGATCCAGGCTGCGGCAACAACACCAGCATTCCAGGGGTACCCAGAAGTCGTCGAATGCTCCCTGGGGATCCAACTGTCTGCCTCAAACGTTCTCCCCCATATGCACCCAACACCGTCAACATCGGTACCAGGGAAGAACGCAAAAAGCCACATGTTATCACTCGAGACCGTGATTGTTGTTGGAGGATTGTAAGAATTGATAGACTGAGCGATGACTTTTGGCATAGGAAGTTCGAATGATTTGAGAGAGGGAAACTGTCGTCCAACCACGCATGGCTTTGTGGGATGTGCCGTGAATATTGTCGACAATCCCGACCATACGACTGGTCTAAATCGCATTCAGCCACCAAAGCGTGCTCGTAAACGCGTTGATGTACCTTTGGGACCGTTCACCTAGTGGCAAGTACTGCCACCAGCCCATTTCTAGGTCTCTGCCCTTCCCTTTGGAGCCTAGAGTGATGGTCATCGCGTGCAACAGAACGAGATGGGGGTGGTCGGTGGATAATCGCCAAATTGGAATGCCAACCTTGGGTCGATCTCTTTCACTTGCCGACGTCGATATGCTCACGCAAAAACAAAGCTCGAAAGTCATCGGTGGCATCAAGACGGAGGTCATCCTGCAGCCCTTCGCAGACCGAATCCTCATTCTCATCACTCAGCTGGGAAAAGTGGGAAATCTTGTGCGAATGCGAAAATTATCGACCCCCCAGGACAGATACTGATTTGCGTGCGAAGATACAAGCATCGATACCACAGACAACACCGCTACTCTCACAACTGCCCCTCGACAATCAGGAATCCAGCAACCTCGCATTGCCTCCCCCTCCGCCATCGATACGATTGACATCGCTACTAGGAAGTGCTCCCACAGACCGCCTCCAGACATTGCACGGATTGTACGCGTCACAAGTTGCTACGATAATCTGGATTGCGGAGGCGGGTGGGTTGATGGACGAGCATAGACGTAGTGTGATAGTTGGTCTGGCGCTGAAGAGATTGGAAGGAGAGGAAGACCAGGGGGTGTCTGAGGCGGAAAGGGAAACCTTTCACCAAGTCATGGGCATGGTTAGAGATCTGGTAAAAGAATGATTCGGGAATGAGAGGTCGTGTTGGCTGATATCCTTCAGCTCTGAATATCCGACGGACTTATTGCTTGCCCTCCTCCGAAGACAAACCGGTCCAGTCAATGCTGGCTTCGAAGTTTTTGAGTTGTTGATTCCTCCGGGCTTGGTATTGGGTCCACTTCCATTGGATGAGCGGCCGAAGTCTCTCCTCTGGAGCGAATCCGGTCCTGGGGTGGTTTTCCGCCAGGTGGTAGGCGAAAACGCCTGTGAATATACCCAGTAATGGGTCGAGAGTCCTGAAGCAGTCTAAGTGAGAGCAGAAGGGGGGGAGAAAGCGGATGGAGACCTAGAGAGCAAGGCGGGCATATGCGTCGACGTCGGGGTGCGATCACAGCGTGTATGTACACGCGCCAGACAATTTTTGTATGGGGGTCAGTTGCCGCCTGTTCGCTGGCAGGCCGTGAATCGGACTCTCCTTGACCTTAACTTCCGTGTGC
>QFEV01000637.1:5454-15881 GCA_003316405.1 Thelephora aurantiotincta
GTGGCGGGAACTGTAACTGTGATGTCCAACTTGATTGAGTGCTCGACGCGGTGCCGTGCTTCGGCCTCAATGTATGGGTTCTGGTCACCGATGTGCCTGGGAACCTTCCCCACCATACATCGGGCCCGATTGAAAATCGTCCCGAGTTCCGTAATGCCGACTCACAACACTTAAGGCTGGGGCTTGTGGAAGCAGAGGTGGTGGGTCGGCTTTTGAGACTTATGTAACGCATTTCACACGGATGAAATCCGACAGCAGCAAAAAAACCTCTATATGCGTTCGGGTCGGGAATGGTTGTACAGCTAATGCATACAAGGTTAACAGCCCCAAAATCCAATCTATGGATGTCAGGGTGGTTCGTCGTGTACGTGTTATGCGAGGCAAATGTGTTGTAGTGATACATTGTTTTTCCGTTCGAAGTATGCTCAGAGAACGGATGAGGATATAGAATACATGAGGGTGGGAACGAAATGATGCTAGACGTCGTGTTCGTGAAGCTCCCCGTGATACGCAGTACGTGGGAAAGCGTTCACAAACAAGTTCATGCAAAAAGTAAACCTGTCCATTCCAGATGGAAGCACGCATAACGAAGAGTCAAGTGGGTCGTGTGGGGAATAGAGGGGTATGTGAGGAATACCGAGAGGACGAGCCAGAACGATGTACCGGGTCCTCAAGAAGAAAAGCGTCAGGATTCGACCCACGTCCAATCCAAGGTGCAAAGGGTGGCGATGCGCGGCATCAAATTACCCAATCACCTCGTTTCTGTGGGCTGATATCTTCCGTATTTTCACTTGCGAAACCCGATCGCTTGTCTTCCAGTCCTTATCGGGAGGGGGGAAGCGGACGGTATTTTTTTCGTGTGGTGTCGTGTGAATGTTATGGTTCGGCGGTAGGGCGGAGGAACTGTGTGAAGAAATTTCGGGAGGAATGTAGGCAGGTACGCGAAGGTCGGGTTGTAGGGCCGTCATCAATTGTAGGAGGGGTTGTCATAGGGATATGCCCGCCACCACTGTTAGCGTTTGAGATTTGACGAAATAGGGTAAAGACGGAGTCCCAAAAAGATAAGCTGGGACGTGACGTGATGGTTTGTCGATGAGAGGATTTGACTGGCAATGCGAACGTGTTGGTTGTTCGTCGTTAGACTCGGTTAGGATTCAAGGATGTTCCGGTACCTAGAGCGACAAGAAGTCGTTTTGCAGGAGGCGGAAACCCGGTCCAAGTCTCCATACGCCAGAAGCAACGAGGAAGATATAGCACGCACGTCTCCTGGCCAACAGATCATTGAGGTGGATGGTAACTCGTGCGCGTGAGGCCTCCAGAGGGGTGGACTGATGGCGCCTCGACACCCGATCACTTGTTGGTATTTCCAGGTCGACGGGGAGACGAACCACTGTACCCTGCGCGTCATCTATCAATAGTCGGTTGTCCAGGTTCGTATCCCTTTCGTGGCATTTCCACCGATGTCGTTCCCTTATGAGATCAAGATTGAAAAATCTTTCCCCCTTTTCGGGGGTTTTTTGGGACCTCAAATCAGCAGCCAGTTGAATCAAACGCAAAAAATTGATGTTTCCGCTTGTTCCCCGCCTATCTTTGTGTGCGCCTGTGACGAAGATGGTAGGGAGGGAAAGTCGGAAACGGATACAACAACATCGGCGAAACCAGACACCAAAAACCAGGTACGAACGACACGACCGACAAATCCAAACCCGAGAAGGGAGGGGGAAAGGGTCCTCAAGACCTTGGACTGGGAGTCGGCAATGGCTTAACGGAGATGGTGATGAGGGACGAGACGGACAACGAGGATTCGGGATCCACCCAAATCTTAGGGTGGGGATGGGTATGTACGGCGGAAATGGAGAGGTCTGATTGAATCCCCGATCGACGCTTCGGTACATGGACACAGTCATGAACGTCGAGATTTCCGTCGAGAAATCATTGAGGAACTCGGAGGTGGGAGTAATAGAGTGGGAAAACTGGGCCTTTAGTGGGCACGACGACGACGGTTATGTCTCTTTGAGTTGGAAACGCTGTTGCCCAAGTTCAAAAGCTCTGGTCCGAGTCCGCCCGAAGGAGAAGAGGGCGAGGGCGAGGAGCATGGGGAAGGCGAAGGGGATGGAGAAGGCAAAGGGGATGGAGAGGGCGGAGGGGAGGGAGAGGGCGAAGGAGATGAGGAGGGTAAAGGGGAGAGAGAGGGATCGGGTTGTCCAACAGAAGAGGAGGGAGTCACGGCCGGAACATCAGAGACACTAGAAGGGGAGGTGACGGTGGAAGAAGACATTCCGTTGCCAGCAGACTCATTTGGTGACGGGGCGACCGGTTGGCCCTTATCCCCGGAAGCGAAAACGGCCAGAGCGTTGTAATTGTAAGTTTTTGGGTTGGGATCGAAAGTGAAGTTAGGGTTCAACTCGACAACAGTATTTCCATTCCTCTGGATGTTTCCGTACATCGTTCCCCCAGCAGGAATGGGAACGGTGAGCTTGCTGACACCGGCAGGGACGTCAAAGGTCTTGGGCGAAGAACTGCTGGTGGACAAAGTGACCTTGGAAGGAGAAGTGACCATAACGACGGCATACATAACGTCCTCCATGAGCTGGTAGCTCTGGGGCTTTCCAACGTTGTCGGAAGAAGCGGTGGCATCCCTGGGGTGAGGCCGGGCCCACAAGTAGATCTTGTCCTGGTCGATCTCGGGGAAGGATCCGGTCTTGAAGGCGTTGGCGTAGTAGGTTGTCATATCCAACCATGCAGAGTGGTCGAAGCCATCAACCCAAGACTGGCTGTTAGGCTGATCACCCTCGATTGGACCAATGTAGTGGGATTCCCCGTAGTCGTTCCAAGTGATGATCTGAACAATGTCGATCTCGTCGCGGTTATCGACGATAGTCTCCCAGCGTTTGTTGTACAAGTGATCGTTCGACATGTAGATCCACTAAGAAAAAATGGTTGTCAGAGAGACAAGTACGACGACACTGCACGGGATACGTACGTTCTTGTTGAAGGTGTCTGGTCCGTAGTGCGTGAAGAACCAGGGGGAGACGGCAGCCATGTAGGTCCTGGCATTGTTTTGCATGCTGCTCAACCCGTCCAAGTAAACCTTGTCGGGTTGAATGGAACCGATGAGGTCCGTGAGAACAGGGGCCTCGAGATGACCGGTAAGAACTCCTCCGAGAGGCTGGAGGAGACCAGTGGCTTTCTCAGCGGTCACCTCGACAGGCCAACCAGAGTTCCAGTGGTAAACACCATCGATGACATTATCAAAATTCTTGAAGGTGTTTGGGTCAGAGAAGAAGGCGGGAACGAAGTGAACCTTGTTGTCCCCGGTGAGCTGGTCGATGAACTGGGTCCCCCAGCCCTGGACGGGGGAACCTGCACCGAAAGTGCAGGTATCTCCGGCGAAGGTAGAAGCAAAGACATGGCCATTGTACCTCAACTGGTTGGGGTGGCTTGCATAACGAGTGATATAGTTACGGAGGGCGGCAGCGTGATCAGGGGACGAGCAAGGCATTGCGCTGCATCCGAATCCGGTTAGCAGCGATCGCTCAAAACGAACGTAGACGGAGGGGAACGGAGATACGGAACTCACGTCATGTCGAAAGAAATGAAGAGCTTGAAGTCGGTGCCGGAGTCCTTGGCGGCCTGGTACGCGTTGGCGACCTGGCCAGGTTCCCAATCGTTGGTTCCAATGTTCAAAGCGAAGGCGTCAATGCCATGATCATGAGCGAGTTTGATGTCATTCAACCAGGTCTCATTGGTGTAGGGGTAGGTGTTGCCCACCATGTGGTGGGCGACAACGACCTTGGCGCCGCTCGACCTTTTCGAAGCTGTGGAGACAAGATTGTCAATAGTCGGGGAAACGAAAGGGTTGAGGCGGGACAACCCCGGGATCAACGCTTACTTTGCGATCGAGGAATGGGGGCGGCCTCAACGAGGAGGGCTATTGTGATTGTGAGAGCGAGAATGGACTTGACAAAGGCAATCATGGTGTCCGGTTTTCTTAAAGCTTAAAGGATGAATCTTGAGGGACGGTGTTTGTAAAGGATAGTGGGGTTATTTAAAAGAGAGGGTGGGACTGGGGATACTGCAACCTGCGCAGGGGAGACAATATCGAACTGAAGGAAGGGGAGACCGAAAGTTCGGTCGGGGGAGGAGGAGGAGGCAGGGGGAGGGAAAGGAAGCGGGAGGATGGGGAGGAGGGCAGGGAATATATAGCGGGGGGATTTCATTCTGGGGTCGGCGATCAGGAAACAATAGCCTCTGCCACCGACTCGCTGCAGGTGAGTCTGCCATTGGTCTCCTAGGTCTTTGAGCGTGGGCCATTCATCTTTCCCATTGACGACCACCGACGGCGAGGGGTGGGACCATTGGTGCCCAAATTAGGAAGGCGCCTGCATTCTGTATCAATGCAAAAACCTGGTTACCCGACCGCCGTCCGCATCATCTCCATCACCAGAGGGGGACCTTGGGGAACCTTGCGGATAGAAAAATAGGACGGATCTTCGAATAAAAAGATGCGATGAGAAAAGAAAAAACGCGTCTCTAGTGTTCGGGCCATGATGTGATCGGCAAGTCGCGACGTGTTCAACCCAGGTTCAACCCGTCTCCCTGCGCGATGAACGCGAGGGCCTCAACCTCAAATCCTCCAAAGCCCACCAGGTCTCTCTTCCCTCCCTCCAACTCCCCTCGCTCTCGATCCTTTGCACCCTCGCCCGTCCACACCTCTAGGGACGACGCGCCCCCCACAAAAAGGCGTCGATTGGCATCCACACCCACCTCGAGCTCCTTGTCTCTCTCAACCCCACGTTCCTCCTCTTCTCGTCCAGATCAACCGACTTTGCCCGATCTACACGATGCTAGGACTGCTTCCTCAATGCGCGTCCTCAATATCTGGTCTACTCTCGCCGAGAGGTACAACAGGAGGTTAGACGAGGACGATATCGTGGACATCCGCACAGGCATGGTCATCAAAGACCGCGGTGTACTCAGCGAGCTTCCAAAACGTTACAATTTCGGTGACTTGGCGGACAAAGACGACGACCCCACCGTCAACACAGACCCGGGAAGCGAAGGGGCGGATAATATTGCTGAGGACGAGGACGATGACGACAACGATGGAGAGGACGATGGAGAGGAAGCCGACGCGCTTCAGTCTTCCAGAGGCCTTGTTTCCCGCCAAATCACCCGACTTGCGCCACTAAGGCCTGCCACCAGTTCTTCAGATGCAGACGACTTACGCGAATTCCTCAAAGCAGAGGCGATCCGATGCGAACTCGACGGCGGAGACGACTCTTCAGATGACGAGTTCAACGTCTTGCCTCCGCGTTCGACTCCCGCAAGACGAACAGCGACTCTGGCGAGGAAGACCCCATTCAACCCACGCGCGAAATCCCGGTCGCTCAAAACACCTACCTCTGATACCGAGTCTGTAGACGAGTTCGCGACCTGGGATCTCAATAAAGACAATGTCCACCACAGATATCGCGTTCGTCGAACACCCAGCCCCAAGGCTCCAACTCCAGTACCTTCACCACCACCTCCCTCGTCGTCCCCAGGGCCCTCCTCCGTGATTTCCCTCCCTTCCTCTCCACTCTCGTCACGCACACCATTAAATCTCGACAGGCCACCCCAGACAGAGGAGCGCCTCGGTTCGCCCACTCCCAGACGCCAGCCTCTCGCTTCCACTTCAAGAAGGACACTCGAGGACAACCTCGACGAGATTGACTTGGAATTCCCACCTCCGCAACCTCGTGCCCACTCTCTCTTTGACAGAAAGTATGGTCCGGCCTTTTTCGTCGGTCTATCTCTCAGTGATAGCGAGACAGAGAGCGAGCGGTCCCATCCACCTGCAAAGACGACTACAAATCGGAAACCCGTTGCCTCAGACCCCGAGACTACGAAGAGAAGCAGTTTAACCGCTCCGAGAATAGCTCGAACGCCGACCACGGGGAAGGCGAAGAAGAAGGTTGTGTTGCCCTCACTATCACCTGCCAGGTCCGACACCGGTTCCAAGGCGAAAGCAAACCCAAAATCGAAGAGAAAGGTATCCCCGGTACGGCTTGTGTCTTCAGACGACGAAGGTGGTCTCCGCCCTGGACCTTCCTCGTCGAAACGAAAGGGTTCACTTCATCGCAGCCCCTCTCCCTTGCCATCTTCCCCATCTCCTGCTCCCTCCATACGACCGCTGGTTCGAGGTACCTTGAAACGGAAACGGAGGGTGTCGTCTGGACCCAGCTCACCGGAGGAAAAAGGCCACACGGGTGATCCCGCTGATACTGAGGCCGGTACGTCATCTCACTTCGACTTGTTCTACGGAGACTGAGCCAGCGGGTCATTTCCAGTAGGCAAATCTGAACCCTCAACGCGATCACAATCTCATTCCAAATCGGCTACGGAGGTTGCACCTGTTCCCACTCCCGCGGCGACGACTTTATCTAACGACGCATGGAGAGAGAACGATACCCAGAACCGCCTTGGCGGTTCTCACACCCACTTCTCACCTCCGCCTGTCGGATTCCCAAACCAGGCCTACCACACCCCCGCACACTATCCAAGACATTCTTCTCTCCCTCAAAATCACGCAAACTTCAATCAGGTTCCGTATCCTTTCTTCCAGGATCAGAGCACCCAAGCCCTCCTCGCTCGGACTGTGACCCAACTTGCTATTCTCATGAATGCGAGTCAACCACCGCAGATGCCGACGATGAACGGATTTCCCGGCCCACCTGGGTGGGGGATGTTTCCAACTTGGCCCCTCTCTACCGGGGTCGGTTCATCTATGCCTCCCCCGACTCTGTTGTCGGATACACCTCCACCTCCGTTCTCACCTTCGACCGCTCAAGAGGCCGGAGCGACACAGGAGAGGTCGATGAATGGGGTAAGGAGGGGCTCCAAATTGGAACGGAGAGTTTCTTTCCGGTCCGGGTCTCGACCGGCGGACGGAGCGGACGATCCGGCGGAGACATCGAAGCAGGAGACTGAAGGGTCTCCACCCAGAACACGAGGAAGGAGCCGGACAAAAGGTTTAAGAGAGGCAACATCTAAACCACAGACGAGTCGGAAAGGGAAACCCAAGGTAGACGGGGATAATCAGGACTTGGAATTAGATGTAGGTGATTCGGGTGTTCAGGGGCGCGTTGATCGCAGTCCCTCCCCCGAGAAACGAAGCAGGGTGAGAGGACGGACGTCTGGGCGTGGTCGACGATAGGCGTACGGGCATGTACGAGCGTGTATCCTGAGGTGTATGCTATCCATGTATTTCGTTATCGACCGTCTAGGGTTGTTTTTGGGGAGATGTAGGATCCCGAAGGTGACCAATGGGAAAAGAGAGCGCAATCCGGAGTGAATCTTCGCCTTACCGCAGCACCGCCGGCCAGTTACCCAAGTCCAGATCCCCCGCTGTCCCGCTTCCAATCCCCAGTGTCGCAAACATCCGCAAGCCTCCGTCCGACCTCCCGTCCCCACCAACGACGACGAACAACTCACAAGACAAATATTCTCGAGCCTCTCCTTATTCCCGATCAGTACTTCTCTTCCTTCCTTCCCTTCATCGTCCATCTTGAGCCACCATGGTGAGTGCAGACCCTCCCCTTCTGTCTGCACCCGACTCGTCTTAACCTCGTCGCTGTGTATGCGACACTCGCACTGACCATCTTTTAATCCCATTCTCGCATTACTAGGGTCAAACGTTGTCTTCCCCAAGTCAGTGTCCTCTTTCTCTCTATCGTCCCCGGACTCGATGAGGTCGTTATCCCTCGTGAACCCCCACCCAAAACGTGACTGCGCTTTGTCCGGATGAGTCTTCCAGACCTTCCAGCATCGCGCACCCGCCTCGTTCTCGCCCTTCCCATCCGTGGAGTTGATCGCGTGTGCTGATAATCGTTTTACCGAACACCCTTCTCCAAAACAGTAACGACCAAGAAATCAGACTCCGGAGAAAATGACAGGTTTGCATTTGGTGTTTCGGAGATGCAAGGGTGGAGAGTCGGTGCGTGAACGCTACCCCGATTATCGTCTGCTGGTGCATCGAGACTTTTTTTTCTGACTTCGATCTCTTCTTTTCTTCAAACCTCGCTCTTCCTCCTCTCTCCCCTGGTCGGACTGTCACTTTTGCGTCATAATCTCGATGCCTTTTCATCATATCCCCCCTTTTTCATTGTGAATTGCGATCTACGGCGATTTCTTTTCCTCCCCTCTCGTTTCACATCATCCACCCTTATTCCGTTTGGCCATTACGTACACGTAACCGCGTACGGGTGGGCACGCGCTGCGGTTCTTGATTGCGACAATTCGGCTTGATCAGGTATGGAAGACGCGCACACCGTGGAACTCCAGTTGGACGAAGACAACCGCACGAGGAACGCATTCTTTGCTGTGTACGATGGTCATGGCGGTGCGTTGTTTTCCCATCATCCTGTACCTCAGATCTTTGATTTTTCGACTATTTTTCTCAACGCAAACAGGAGCGACCGTTGCCAAGTATGCGGGACGGCACGTCTTCAAGCGTCTGGCAGAGGAAGAGACCTATAAGCAGGGGAACTACCAGGAGGGTCTCAAGAGGGCTTTTTTGGGGACAGATGAGGAGATCATGAAAAGTGACATCCCAACTGCTTTCACGATTTCATTCAGCTGACGGATGTTTCATAGGCCCGGACTTCTTCAGAGACCCCTCCGGTTGTACAGCTGTCGTTGCTCTCATTACCGAGGACGATCGAATCTTTGTCGTAAGTCCAATTACTTCCTACGATCCGGTCCGGTTGCTATGTGGCTGCTGCTCATATACCCCTTTTCGTTCACCTTGGCTTTGTCGGGTGGATTCGGTTTGCGACGATAGGCCAACGCTGGCGATTCAAGATGCGTCCTCGGTACCAGGGGTAGCTCAAAACCACTCAGCTTTGACCACAAGCCCAACAACGAGAGTCCGTCTATCTCGTTCTTATCTTACCTGGATCATTTGCCGATGTCTCCGATTAGCTGAAATGGCTCGTATCTTCCGTGCTGGTGGTTACGTTGAATACGGGCGGGTAAATGGTAAAACGAGGTTCTTGCGCGCCACACGTAGAAGGTTTCTGACGGCCACCTGCACTAGGTAACCTCGCTTTGGCTCGAGCCTTAGGCGACCTCGAGTACAAGAAGAACACCAACGTCTCTGCTGAGGACCAAATCATTACCGCAAACCCCGATATCATTGAACACAAGATAACGGAGGACGACGAATTCCTGATTATTGCTTGCGATGGTTTGTTGCTTGCGCGGTGCTCTTCGCGCAGACAGTGGCTGACTCTCCACGCAGGTATCTGGGACTGTCTGACGTCGCAACAGTGTGTCGACGTTGTCCGACTCTTAATCTCACAAGGGAAGGACCTCTCAGAAGTCGCGGAAATCGTCTGCGAACTCTGCCTGGCACCCGACACCGAATCTGGGGCTGGTATCGGATGCGACAACATGACGATGCTCGTAGTTGCCCTCTTGAACGGTAAGACTCCAGACGCGTGGAGGGCATGGGTCACGGACCGCGTGAAGAATCGCATCGGTCACGCGACGCCAGAAGCGCTGCCCCAGCTTTATTCACAGAGCAGACTGCTGGCATTCAAGGCAAAGAGAGCAGCGGAGGAGGCTCGGGAGAAGGACAGGATGACACGGTTGGGGGGTACTGGGGGAACGGTCGGCTTCGGTTCACCTGGCTTCGGTCTCACACGGATCTTGGGAAGCACCGGCGGTATCTCGTTCCATCCGGGCGGGAACATCTTGGCGGACTCTGGCGCCCTGATGTTTGGAGAGGACGACACCGAGTCTGAAGACAGTGACGATGAGGACGGTCCCGAGTCTGGATCGTTCTTCAGTCACACGTTTGGGTTCAGAAGAAACCACATTCCAACCCCAGCCGATTCCCTCGGCGCCAAAACGCTCAAGGAACAGTTGGATGCTCTGGAGAAACGTCTAGGTGGGAAGAACGGAGATAGCTCGACAAATCCCCAGCAAAATGGAAGGGTCGAGAGTAGTGACGACATTGAAGCGGATAGCGATCAAGACAGCCTCGCTTCTGAACCACCCGTATCCCCACCACAAAAATCCGAGACACCCCCACCACCAAAACCGTTACCGAATGGGGACACGATGGAGCAGAAACCACATCAATTCTCAAGCCTGCCAGGATCGGACGAGGCTGCGCCCGTTGTGATGGCGGATGGTTTGATGGACACTAGTGAAGACCCTCTCAAGGGATGAGAGGAGAGTTGAAGTTGAACTTCGCTCTCGCCCACTTTTCTTCCTCCTTCCTCGCCCACGTCCCCGGCCCCTGCATCGGGTCGAAAGACCATGTACATATGAACCTCAGAATTCGTCCTCGATTCCCCCCACCTCTTTGCTCCCCGCTCTCGGTCTGGTCTCACATTTCCCTCCCTATGTTTGACCCAATCACTCCTATCCGCCTGATC
>QFEV01000640.1:0-13162 GCA_003316405.1 Thelephora aurantiotincta
GATTGCATCTGGAGAGTTGTCAGAAATGTAGGCGGGAGCAGGAAATGGGCCTGAGGGCTTACTTCCGAGTATGTAGCGAGGAGCATCTTGTGACCTGTAGATGTTTGATGCCGCAAAACCTGCAGTGTTGCCGATGCCAGAATATAAGGCTAGGACGACGCCTCTTTTATAATGGCCAGCAACATTTCCACCCAACCTAAAGGGATCATTTAATGGTACTATAGGTATTTCGATTGACAAATTACCCACCATGATACGATACCGGGATTGGCGGAATATGATCCAATGACGCACAAGAAGGTGCCAAAGTACTTGACACCGATGGAAGCATTTGAAATATTGATCCCAAAACCAACGGCGGAAAGGAGTAGACAACCGAAAACAAATGGCCAGCGCAACTTCAGCTTGTCCGAATAGTGCGCGCAGAAAAGCAAAACAACCGCTGGGAGAAGATCACCATCGATACGGGCAGACAATTGAACTGATCAGCTTACTGGCGGCAGCGTAGGGGGGAACAGTGAGGAGGTTCGAAGCGGCAACCGAATACCCGAATCCATGGATGATCGAGGGCAAGAAGTACCCGATACCGAAAACTGTACCGACGTTTCAACGCCCAGCGTCCGACCGAAACGAATGAATGTGCACTCGACTTACCAGGAACAGTGACCGACCAAACAAGTACGGCGTAAAGCCAAAGTTGCCAGTCGGTGACGGCCATGAGGATGTGACGGAGTTCAAAATGTTCTTCCTCTCCGACGGAGCTCATGTCATATTCTGAGCAAAGAAGATCAGTCATCGCGTGGTCAAGGGGATTGCACTTTCGTACTCTTGGCCCACATCACGTAGTTCTTCTCCTCAGGAGTCAAAAACTCGGCAGTCGAAGGGAGATCCACCATCACTGTTCGCAGAGGTTATAAAACGCGAGGAAAGCTAGATTGGAAACGGTGATACCAAGGAAGGCGAGAATACCGACCGCAGCGGTCACACATCCCTCGAGAATCTGATGCTGATCAGAAAAGGCTGGCGGTGAAGATCGGAGTGGAACGCACGAAGATCCAGGACCATCCCAATTTTCCGGCGGTCCCGCTCATGAAGGAGATACCATAAGCCAAGATGCCACCAAACGCACCAGACACGGAGGCCGCCCCGAAGAAGAGTCCGATGCGATATTGAAGTTTGTGGCGCGGGTACCAAAGGGTCAAGCTGGAAGAACAACGTCGGACTGAGTTCGCGCACACGTCTGCAACACGTACTAGTAAACGGTGCCTGGGAAGAAGCCAGATTCTACGAATCCAAGACAAACACGGAGGCCGATGAGCTGGGCATACCTAGAATGGGGGGGTCAGCTACCCGAGCGATGAAGGGCAATAAATAGACTTACGTCTTGACGAACCCTGTGGACAACCTTAGAGAAGACGGGTCAGTTTCGACGATGTGGAGGGTGAAGTACCCATCAACGTACATCAAAACGCCCCACATGACCTGGGAACCAGATTGACAATCTCAGTGTATTAAATCAACCGTGATGAGATGTAAAGCACGCACAGCGATCCCAGGCAGCCATCTTGTGACAGAGATAAGCGTGAAACTCGGAGAACGATGCAGCAGTGTACAGACCTAGACGGGCGGACTTTTTTCAATAGAAGCCTATCCAGGTTTTCATGAGTGTGCCATGTGTGTGGGAATGGTGGACAGGATGCAGAGCGTACGCTGTTGGGAGCTCGAACAAGCACACAGGCTAGATAGCGGAGTGAAAAGGAGCCACAACGGCCGTTTGATCGGCATCCAGTACGGAATACAGAAGTGGATAGGTTACACACTATGTTGAACATGGTCTATGGGATGAAACGAAATGAACATGGGGAGGAAAGTAGAGGAACCAAAACTCACAAGAGCGATATTATACTTGTTACCGGTCAAATTAAGTTGCTCGATTATACCTTGCAACTTTGCGAAACCTGGACGGTTATCAGCGTCCCTTCTGTCGAGCAAACCGCGAATGTCCACGAACCTATGGCTCCTACAACACTCGATGAGATATGAACCAGGAGTCGAGAATCGAGATGACGCACCTGTACCAAGGGAAGTAGTGAGGTAGACGAGGGACAAGATGGGAATTAAGCGGAGGTCTATCTTCCTCCATGCCCTCTCTTCCTCCTCTGGTGTGAGCGTGGGCGGAGTGAGCGAGTGGATCGAGTCAGAGTGATCCTTCGAGTCGTGACGCACGACGGTCGACAAGGATTTCTCCTCGTTCGCGGCCATTTGTAAAAAAGAAAAGCGAAAGGGAAACTGAGGGAGAGAGAAGGGACGAAAAGGAAGGGGCGCCCTTGAAGAAAGTCCAAGCCAGAGGTGCCTCTTTACATAAGAACCCTCCGCCTCTCGTGTCCAGACCTGCCATCCTTCTGCCACAGGGGACTCTTTGAATGGGTGACCGTCCGTAGGATTACAACGTGTACGCCAATGTCCGCTGCCTTTAAAGGCAACTGTCGGGACCCCAACCATTGTGTCGGGAAACCGATAAATCCCGTATCCGAGATCTCAAAATGTACACGAGGATGTTGTATCCCGGCAAACGCCGGCCCGCCCTGTTGTGGGGGTCACGATGGCGTTCGGTTTCTCCCTGACCCTCCTTCCTCTTCCATCCCTTACCCCCCATTGTCCCCTTTCCTCATCAACATCGAGCTGATGCTGAAAATCGGTGCTGAGGAGGAGACGAAGGTCATCTTCCATGGCTGTGGATATGACCAGAGAGCCCAGGCGGGCAGTGTCCGGGGTCTCCAATTTGTATTCGTTCATCAAAGGTCCTACGGACAGCAGTTGGATACTACGACTGTTGGGAAATCAAGCGAAGCCGTCAGCTGGGCACATACAACGAGCCATAATCAAACTGAGTCTATTTCCCACAGTTCAGTTACGACTTCCTGATCAGTCTGGCCGCTCCCACGCTCTCGCTTTGGACAGTTCAATGGGATGAAAATTGTTGACAATAGTGGCGGGTATGACGGGTAGAGATCGACACCGCCCACTCCAAGGGAAACTACCCCGAATTCATGCAATCGATTCACCCGAGCCGATCCCACCCCATCGGCAAGAGGTCTCCGAGAAACGCGAGAGAACACCATAGTCCTTCCCGAACCAAACTCAGATCTCACAGGCGACATTCTCTCCAGTTGCAGAACATCGATCGCATGAAATATTGCCTCGCTTGCGAGGTTTCTGGGACCCGAAAACTATCTCTGCTAAACCAACATCGCGGCGACATCTTTGCATTTGTTTAGCATTGTTATTTATGGCGCTAATCGTTTTCACGAGCTTCAACCTTTCGTGAATATTCCTTGGGAAAATTGACTCTCCGTACGGTGCTCGAGCATACCATTTCAGGCCCATAATACTTGACGTGCTTTATGCTCTTTGCCAATGAGCTTCAAGCAAAGTTGCGAGCAGGTGGATGAGATCTTGAGAGGTTGGGTCATCTGAACACGACAATGAAGGTCGGGTAGGAAATATGGCGATCCGTCCGCTCGCCGTCGGCCTTCTCCGGCAGTCCTTGCCGGGCCAATGGGGCGTTTTGATGGGCTGACGATCGAAAGTGGGGCCACCGGCAATCACCATTCATTTGGCTTAGGCCGAGACACTGGGATCGCATAGAGTAGACGCCTAGAAGATCAGAAGCCCATAGATTAATGCAAAATGCCCCGCACCGGCCCGGGTATAAGCGTAACGCCTTCCTGCCGAGACTCGGAGGTCCTCCGCGTTTCGACCGTTCTTTCCCTTGCCACGGCCATGAAGAATATAGGTAAATTCCCGGTGGTGACGCATGCGCACAAGAAGGGGCTTGCTCACAAAGGTCACACAAGAAAAAAAACGCCAGAGTCATCAAGGACCCGAAACACGTAGCTCAAGAAAAGGCGAGATTCCCGTGCGTTCCTTACATCAGGGGAAGGCGGACGCGCTGGAAAAATAAAAAAAGCGTGGAACAAGACGACATCCCGAACAGCGCTTGAAGTTGCTTGCTCCCATGACTTGATGATCAACGCGGGGCGGTCGGAGTTGAAAGTGCGCGGGCCCAGAAATTGGACAGTCGCTACCGTGAACCGAGGTTCTCTATCGAAGGAATGAGGTGAGCCGCCTGTCCTCTGCGGGGCAGCATAGATCCAAAGAGGTCATGTTCTCCTGAGATACTGGCAGGATGGTTGGGAGTTCCCTAGGTCTCATGTTAGCGCGCGCGAGTTGCGTGATCGGGGTTTTTTCGCTTGCGAACTATCTTCGGAGACGGCCGACTGAATGCGTGTGGGTGGATCGTTCACGCGGATTCTCGTACGAAAAGTCCTGTCTATCGCAGGCATTCAGTCGGCTCTGTAAGGTTACAGCTACGTGTCAACCGCACTACAAGGGCCCGTGTTAGGAGATGACTCGATGACGGAACAGGGAAGCACTCCCACTTCAGGCTGACCCCCCTCATTATGTACACTCATCTGTCCGGGGTCAAGCGCACGCAGCGTGTCGGCGGCTAGACACCGTACAGACTCCCCCCACACCCACCCAAAAATGGGCAGTACACTGGAATCATCGACGGCAGGTCAGGGCAGCAGGTAAGCCCCGTGATGAGCCCCTCCGCAAGGGCAAACCCAAAGTCTAACCTAGTGTTGCCGCGAGCCATATTCCTGTGTATGGGAGACCGAAAATGCTGTGGGCGGGATGAGGAATCGCCGATTTATCCCACGTGGCCTATCGGTAGTTCCCGGCCGTTGAGCTCAGATTGGCTCAAATCATCGATCAGCTCGCGGCAACCACGGACAGAGCACTCAAACTCAAGGTGCGGCACTGCCTAGACAATGCACTCAACTGCAGTCGATGCTTATCCAGCCTCAGCCAGGTGCGTAGGCGTTCCTTGGAGAAATGACAACCCCCCGGACGGCACAGTTTTTATCGATCTCACCCTTGGAGACCCCCTCGTGGATACCGTAAAGTTGCGTGCTACTTGTAGGTTGCAGGGTTTGATATGAAATCAAGGATACCCCGAGAATCCAGTTGGACAGCCTTTCCACCGTCGCTCCCCTGCTGTTATTCATCCACCAAAATTGACTGAAATTTATGTCGCCTTCCAGGGAAACGGGGGCTTTCAGTGTCTCGCGCTCACTGGATTTTGTTCCCCATATCTTATCCGTGGTGTAGACGCCATCGTAAACGCAGAGAATGTACCAGAAGGTCTCCCCTTCAGCTTCAGTAGCTACAGTTTGTACAGTGTCTACATTATTTGCTGCGGCTACTTATACCACCCACGAACCGGCATCACGACATGATACCACAAACCTATGGATCCGGTCGTGGACGCACCGTGGCTATCAACAATCTACATAAACATTCGCACTCGCCGCCTTCCTACGGTCCCACTGTTCAGGAATCTGAGCTTCAATCCTTCCATCTGGAGTAATCCTAACTTCGCACTTATCCACCTTTCCCGGCCTCCATTCCACATCCGGCAGGAACCTCCCGGTAATCGTCCCCTTCCACTCCATCTCCGCGCTCCTCAGATCCTTCCTCAAGTTCACCTTCCTCTTCAACCCTCTCACCCCTTCGCGCGCAAGGGTGGGAAGCGTAGTGCGCGGGTCCGAGAGTTGCATCAAGAACATCCGGTAATTCACAACGTCATCTCGTACGACGGCAATAAAATCTCGAAGCGCGAGGCACGTGTGGTAGAAGATGTCCGCTTGAGTGGATAACAATATCGCATGGAGCCTCGATGAGAAGTACCGTACGAAACTCCCGTTCGAACCTCCAACTTCGGGAGGGGTAAAGAATTGGGGTGGCCATTTCGCATCCTTGGCTTTGGTTATCGCGTTCTCGGGTAAGGATGAAGCGGATTGAAGGGGGACGTGACGGGACCGTGTAGGAAGAAGGTGTGCGGCAACGATTTGCTCCTTAGTCAGAGAAAACCCGTGTGCACCAGGAAATTCTAAAATCTTGCGCATGTCACGAAACCCGTTGATCATAACCTTGGTGTCGATGTTGTGCATGTCGAAGAGAGCAATCGTGCTCTGGATAGTCTCTATGCCCTCCGAGGGTTCTCCTCGATCCTCATACACCTTCTCCAGCTGAGTCGCCGTCCCGATGGATGAGCTCAAGAGCGAAGGACCGGATGGAGACGTACCTTATCAAGATGGAACGTGACCCAAGCTGCTCCCGCTTCAGCGCACGCAGCTGCGTGGGACATGCCGGTGACCATGGACAAATTAACAAGTATCCCATCCTCCTTAGCCAGCAATCTTGTGGCATGGATACCTCCCTCCGTCGCAGGAACGCTAACAACAACCTTATCTTTCGCGACGCCGTTCTCCTGAAACCGTTGTACCAGTCTCCGTGTCCTCCGAACTATTGTGGTAAAGTTTGCCTCTTGTTTAATGTTTATAAAAGTGAAGTGTTGACCGGGGTTACACCCTATAAGCGCGGCACCGTACTCAGCGAGCTGTTCAAGGGACTACGTGAGTTTTCCTGCCCCATAACAAGGTAGAAAAGCAGCGCGTACCACAACATCAGCAGCGTATTGCAGGACCCCGTCAGGGTCTCCTTTAGACGACAGCCTGCAGATCGGATCCAGGTCAACGTTTTCTCTCCAGAACGTACGGGGATACCCACAGATCCTCCCTCGATAACTTTCGTCCCGCGGCGTAGATATGATAAAAGACTTCAATATCGGACAACACCGTCAAAATCCCAGCGGGAGAACAATACGTCCCGAGTGCGGATGGGCAGACTGTGAACGCTACATGTGTAATGGTTGAGGTGTTTGTACACATATATGGGTGGAGACTCACCATCGAACCCAGGCGTAGCGAGGTAAATAGGCACACCCGCCTCCCGAATCGCAGTCCAAAAGGTTCTTCTACTATTCCCCCTCTTCTGGTTCGGAGGAGCATCAGAGGATCCTGGACCGGGTTCTCCCCAATGTAGAGTTGCGGGCCTGAGCAAGAACGGTGTAAACCTGGGACTCGGTTCCTTCGGTGGAGTGGGAGGGGCGGAGGGGGTCGAAGGTTCTGAAGACGCAGACAGCGAAGATGGTCTCGAGAGTTTGGGGATCAAAGACGGCAGGGATTCTGACGGGCCGGATTGACGGTACGGACTGATCGGAGGGAGAGATACGACCCTCCCCTCCTCCGCACCTCCCTCGGAACTCGATTCAGGTTCGGGCGAAGTAGAGGACGAGGGAGTGGAAGGATGGACCGGATAAGAGGATCCCTCCTTTTTTCGAGACCACGAAGATGAAGCCAGCTTTGAACTACGATAGGAGGAGGCCGACCAAACTTCCAGTTCCGAATCAGATCCGGAAGGAGAGGGTGGCCCAGTCAAACCCGACAAGATCTTGTACGAAGCGGTGTGCAAGACTAAAGAACTGGGTCTCTGTCGTGCGTGATGGGGCTTGGGTGTCAGGGGGAATGAAGGTGGATGGGTGGAAGTAAATGCGGGTAAAGAGTTCAAGGAATCCACCTCCTCTTCTCTGAGACCCATGACGCCACGCCGGATAATTGCGATTATGTGGAGCAGAAAAAAAGACAGGGGAAGACAGAGAGGGGGGGGAAGCAACTGAGGGTACTTAAAGGTCACCTTGCACGGAGAACACCAAACTGTCGTGGGAGGTTTAAAGGGGGCGGTCGGTGGTCCAGTGTCCGACGGTGTTCAAAAAACTCTCGAGGTGGCCATGTTCACGGTTCACGGAAGACAACAGCGGCGTTGCGACAGCCATGCGGGGGTGGGCCGTTTGGTTCCATGGCCGTTGATTCCCAATGACCACCTTGGCTACAATCGTGACTCGTGAAGCGATCACGTGAAAAGTTCAACGGGGTCGCCGCCCGAGTTCGCCAAAGGTGTGCGCATATAATCTAGGAGCAGGCCACGATGCATGACGCATGATGCACGAGCATCCAGATTTCAAATTATCAGACATAAAATTTGGTGGTTTATGATTTCTTTGGAGGAGCAATCATTAATTGCATTGCGGGCATTTCAGATTCATCGTAAGTGCATGACATCAGAACTCGGATTGTACAAAAATAATCCAAGGTAAGGTAAGCGTGCGTAGATGATCGCACATTCACCACGTTAAATATCGAACGGCCGTTGCCGCCTCTGGTCGTCGCTTCTCGTCAAAGAATAATTCGCAGGCTTCGCCGGTGGGGTCCCATCGACCGTCTGCCAGGCGTCCCCATCCGGCGGCGCATAATCTCCATGGCATGCCCACACGAAATCCGTCTCCTGGATGATCTCCTTCAAACTCTTCACGAACCCATCGACGGGGCATAACCCGTCCTTCGTGTCTTTTGGACAATACTTGAGCGGCGAGAGAGGGACAGGCCCATCATTTAGGAGCATCCGAATTTGATCACCCGGGGCCGAGGCACACGACAGAACTGGACACGCCCCAGGGGATCAAGTCAGCTATGGGAGGGAATCTATGGACAGCGGGACTCACGTTGGAACTGGATGTTAGTCCCGGAAGGCGTGATCTCGTGCGCGATGAAGGATCTGTTCTCTGGCATATGGTCGTATGGAAGGGGTCCGTTCGCAGCGAACATGGAAAGGTTGAACGCGGTCAAGACTGCATACGGTTTTCGGTGAGCGATAGAGGTAATTGCGTAGAATAAAGCGAAGGATTTACTGTTCACGATGACTACTTCATGGGTGAGGTCGACATACAAGGAACGCCCGTCCAAGGGGAACGTAATAGGGTTGTCGTCCAGTGTCGAGTTGGTGGTAGTATTGTGCTGACAAAGAGCATAAGCAAAGTGGAGACGAAGAAAGCGAAGGTAATTATCACATACAGTTTGAATTGGAGTTTTGGTCAACCTCGCCACCAATTCTTGAACGTACCCGATACCCTGGGCACGCGCAACGGGAGATCCAAACCCAGAAATGTACCAGAACCGTAAGTCGGCCCTAACAGAGGAGAAAAGATTAAGCTCCCTGGAGTCATTCCCGTTAGGGATCTGCCGGAATTCTCACGAATAATCGAAACCATCCCATTCCTCTTGGGTAAACAGGGGGCAGAAGCTGGAGTAGCCAAGAGCGACGGTCTACGTTCGAGCGAGTTGAAGAGACGGATCAACCGTGGGGAAAGGTTGCGATTGGAAGGGGCGACATACTTCATATGCGCACATGTTCTGCATCGCGTAGATATCGGAAACGTTGAATCGATGTCCAGAAATGAGAGAGTTGATCCTGTTCATGGCAGACTCGAGGTACCTAGAGTATCGAAGGTCAGCGTCTAGGAGGAACATCGCGGGAGGTACGTCTGCACATACCGGCTTGCCCACTGATCAACGAACCACGAACCACGTCCACCCCCCCTAGCATCGAAGGCATTTGGACAGCTGTAGATTACGGTCAGTCGAGGATTTCACGCCGAAACTATAGCGATAGCACACGTGTGATAGGGTGCAAGACTATTGTTGAACTAGATGGCATTCAGTCAACCGAAAGTTGGGGCTGGATCTTGACAAGATTTACGCACCCCGTCTGATTCGATGAGTACGCTCTCCTCGTACTGTCCATCGAAAGGATAGCCGAAGAAGCCGATCGCAAAATTGTGTGAGGACTCCCGCATGCGGGCCCTTGAAAATGGGATGAGAAGCCGATCAATACCGGCGTAGGGAAACTTACCTAGCTCCGGCGCGGAACACAGGCAATATGTTCGCCTCTGTGAAATTCTATGTGCGGAGTCAGCGTGGAAAGCGAAGACAATGGTATTGAAGGCTGACTCTGAGAAGGTTGCCGTATCTGAGACGCATGGAGACACCCAGGTCGACTGCGAGCGCTGGTCAGCGAAAACCTCTCATAAAATTGTGTCGGATGTCTCACGGAGCTGCTGACGACCGAATGGTGGCAAAACTGTGGGATACCAATGAGTCGTGCGATATCATGCCTGAAGGAGCTGTTAGGACATACTTTCGCCTCCAAGCTTGTATGTCCTGGGCGCGAGAGGGGGAAGCGTTCACCAAATCACCATCTAAGAACACGTAAAGCGGTCTCACCAGTCATTCAAAAAGGTCAAACCTCCGGTCGTGGTCCAATTTCCACCAGTTGCACGGAGTTTTGTGGCAAATGCAGGGGGCGTATCCGGAAAAACTAACAGTACATCAAAACGTCACGTCAGTCTGATCCGTCTCCAACCCGGGATATCTTCTGGCTGGGTTCACTGACTGGGACCACCAGGGTATCGCGCACCATGGCGATACAAAAGGTGTACAGCGGTGACGGAACACCCGTCCGGGGTCTCTGGACCGGACTCAACCCCAAAGGTTCCGCGAGGAACCGAATACCAAGGACTGAAGTTCCCCCACTTCTTCAGAAGGTCAAAATTCTCGGTCGAATAGTTTTCTGGGACCACGAGGAAACCTTGACCGCCAGAGTGGAGGGGATAGGCGGGTGCGGTGGCCACGAGGGCTGGTTCAGCTCCAGTCGGGGTAGGACCCACGAAGCCGATGTCGGAAGGGAAGAGGGTTGGATCATAATTAATTGGATTGGTAGGAGGATAGTCATGGACCTCGGTCGAGCCGACCCATGGTTTGGCGCGGGGAGCAAGGTCGCGTGGGATGCCTCCGGATCGCTTGAACTTGCTGGACGGGTTATGTGTCCCAAGCTGTGGTTGAGAAAAGAAAGCACGGGTTGTGATGACACCAGCCAAGAAGGCGAGGAAGATGTGCGTGTATGGACGCGTTGAGGTGTTCATCTTGGCGAGCTAATGAGCAGGCCGTGGACGGGGGAGGAGTAGGGTCGGAGGCCAACCTGTCAACACGGCGCGTGCCCGGTGTATTGTCTGGTTGGCAGCAAGCAGTACAGCGCGTTGCAAAACGATAGACCGCTTTTGTATAGGAATTTTTCGTTTACACTGAGTAAACAAAGATCTTCAATTCCGTATTCCAGAGGTCCGACACATCCGGTAAGCGCTTCGAATTCCCTGGTTCTCGTGCTTGACCCCATTGTCCACCGACTCGTCGTTCCTCGACGATGCATTGTGGCGACAAGCCAGCACGACCCTACAACTAACTCGCCTCAGCTCCCCAACGGCACGAAACGTGACAAACGGGATGGTGAGCCGTGGGGCAGCTCGGGGATCACTGACCGGACGTAATGGATCTCCGTCTGAGGGAACAATCTTTGTTTGTACGTATAAAGAAGAAAATGCTATCCTGTTTTTTCGAAAAGTGGGGCGCCGTAAGCACCCACTCGGTTGTGCTAAATCAAGCCCATATCGGTACGAGTTTTGTGAGAAACCGGACGCTTCAGTCACCTTTGGGCCTCGAGGATATCGCGGTTGAGGAGCTCAGAGCTGAGTTTGGTCGGTTTCGGTGGCGGGTCTGGTGTCCGACGGTACGAAGCAGCAGGTTGCGCCGCTCTCCCGTGCAACTCCGTCTCCCCCTACTCCGGAACTTTACGAGATGTACGGATCCAGAAGAGGTTGCCGCAATATTGAAAGGGGTCGCTCCGCAACAGTCTGCAACCGCCATGGGAGGAACCGACGGTTCAACTTTCCAGCTTCGTTCTTTGAAGGAACGGTCGTCTGTTGTATTGTGTCCATTTCGAATTCATCGTAAGCACAAGGGATCAAAACTTGGATTGTGCGAAGACAATCCAACAAGATAAAAGAAGCACGCATTCACTGCATTGAACATTGAGTGGCTAATCCCACCTCTTGCCCTCTATGGCCCCACTTCTCTTTGTCAAAGAATAATTGGCAGGCTTCGCCGGCGGGGTCCCATTGACCGTCTGCCAGCCATCCCCATCCGGCAAATCATAATCCCCGTAGCACGCCCACACGAAATCCGTCTCCTGGATGATCTCCTTCAAACTCTTCACGAACCCATCGACGGGGCATAACCCGTCCTTCGTGTCTTTTGGACAATACTTGAGCGGCGAGAGAGGAACAGGTGCATCATTCACGAGCACTCGGATCTGATCACCTGGTGTCGAAGCGCAAGACAGGACTGGACACGCCCCGGGGGATCAGGTCAGCGATGGGAAGGAACCTATGGACAGTGGGGGTCTCCTCACGTTGGAACTGGACGTTAGTCGCAAAAGGCGCGATCTCGTGCCCGATGAAGGATCTTTTCTTTGGTATGTGATCGTATGGAAGGGGTCCGTTCGCAGCGAGCGTGGAAAGGTTGAGCGTGGTCAAGACTGTACGGCTGTCAGTGGGTGATCGAGGTGATTGCGTAGAAAAAAGTGAAGGATTTACTGTTTATGACGACCACTTCATGGGTGGCATCGACGTACAGGGAACGCCCGTCCAAGGGGAACGTAATCGGGTTGTCATCCAGTGTCGAGTTGGTGGTGGAATTGTGCTGACGAAGAGCATAGGCAAAGTGGAAACAGAAAGCGAGAGCAATAACAACATACAGTTTGGATTGGAGTTTTTGTCAACCTCGCCACCAATTCTTGAACGTACCCGATACCCTGGGCACGCGCAACGGGAGATCCAAACCCAGAACCGTACCATAACTGTAAGTCGGCCCTAACCAAGGAGAAGATTCTGAGCTTCCCGGAGTCATTGCCGTTAGGATCTGCCGGAATTCTCACGAATAATCGAAACCATCCCACTCCTCTTGCGTAAATAAGGAGCAGAAGCTGGAGTAGCCAAGAGCGACGGTCTACGTTCGAGCGAGTTGAAGAGACGGATCAACTGTGGGGGAAGGTTGCAATTGGAAGGGGCGACATACTTCATATGCGCACATGTTCTGCATCGCGTAGATATCGGTAACGTTAAACTGAAATCCAGAAATGAGGGAATTGATCCTATCCATGGCACACTGAAGGTATCTATGGTAGTCAAAAGTATCAAAGGTCAACATCGCTGGAGGTATGTCTGCACATACCGGTTTATCCACTGATCATAGAACCACAAACCGCGTCCACCCCTCTTGGGGAGGAGTCCATTTGGACAGCTGTAGATTGTATAGTCAGCCGAGAGTTTCACACCGGAATCACAGTGATAACACATACTTGGTGTAAGACGCAAGACTATTGTTGAACTACATGACGTTCAGTCAACCGAAATTTGGGGCTGGATCTTGACAAGACTCGCGCACCCCGTTCGATTCGATGAGTATGCTCTGCTCGTACTGTTTATCAAAAGGATAACCGAAAAAGCCCATCGCAAAATTAAGCGAGG